>JAIUZE010013487.1:0-10657 GCA_022085475.1 Heliosperma pusillum
GTTTTGAGAAAATGAACTACCTTTGTTGACAACCAAGTTGGATACCAAGCTTTTGAGTTCACCCATCTCTTGCATGAGTTTGTGATTTTGAGAGGTATGAGAATCTTCCATGGAAGATATGTTTCTAGAGCCTCCTCCCCTTTCATTCTTCCTCCCATAGCTTCTTGTATTCATAGCCAACTTCTCAATAATGTTGTTGGCCTCGGCCACATTAAGTGTATCAATACCACCTCCGGTGGCGGCTATAATCATCCGTTGGTCATTTTGGCATAATCCTTCATTGAAGGCCGTCAATAGATCATCCCCCGTCATTCCATGATAAGGGCACCTTGCCACGAGACTTTTGAATCGCTCCCAATAGTCATAGAGAGTTTCTCCCACATCTTGCTCAATGGTAGTGATGAGCTTCTTTGAATGGTTATGCCTTGAATCCGGGTAGTATTTCTCAAGAAATTTCTTCTTCAAACCCACCCAAGTATTGACGGAATGGGCCGGAAGACAAAATAACCACTCCTTAGCGGAATCTTGTAGAGAGAATGGAAATGCCCTAAGCTTAAATTGGTCTTCGGTCACTCCTTGAGGGATGGCCCCTTGGCATATCATGTGAAATTCGGCCAAGTGCCTATTGGGATCATTCCCCACCATTCCATGAAATCTTGGCAAATTATGAACAAAGAACCCCTTTAGCTCGAAATTTACATCCCCCATGGGAGGGTAGGCGATACACAACGGTTGCTCTTCATAGTTTCTTGCCCGGATTTCACCAATAGTTCTATTATCTTCCATTTTGGGTGGGTAGATGATGTTCAAAGGTGGTGGTCTCCTAGGAGGTGATCTAGGTGGTGACACAAACACTTGTTCTTGTGGTTCTTGAAAAATATTGTTCTCAAACTCCTCTTCACTAGGCTCCCTCCAAAAGGGTCTCCTATAGAGGGGATTCGAAAACAACCAATTGGAAATGCTACTAGAGGCCGGGTCAATGTCTTGGTCACCAAGTCCCTCTTGTGACCTAGGCATAAACTCTAAAACACTTCAACACCACAATTAGTAACTTCAACACCAAGTAACCTACAAACAATACAAAAAGAAATATTTGAAAAATAATCTAGACAAAGTATGACACTAACAAGAGTTCAATTTGATATTTAGCTATGTTGCCTTCCCCGGCAACGGCGCCAAATTTGACGGGCTTATTTTCGGGGTCGTTAATTCCGGAAACTAGCTATGCCAAATAACAATTTATAAAACCAAATCTAGACTCGAACTATCCTAAGTAAAGGGTAGTAAGGGTAAGACAAGGATCGAACCCAAGAGAAGGCGGTGAATGCTAATAATCTAATCGAGACTCTTGCTAAAAACCGATTAAACAAATTAATAAATCTAACCACAAATTAAACACTAATTGAAACAAAGACTAGAATTACTTACAAACTATGATATTCACAATGGTAAACATGTAGATAACAAATAGGGAGAAAGTTTTTTTCATGAGAAAAGATTATCAATCCTAGAATCACCAATAACAACTAAATAATCAAAGATTCAAATAAAGAAAAACAACTTAGTGCAATTATCCCAAGTTCCCCCATAATTAACAAAGTAAAGATCCCTCCTTTCCTCCCTTCTCTATTTATCTATTGCAAACTTCAAAGAATTAGCCACCATGAATTAAATCATCCATAAATGACTCAATACAACTAAACCCATACTTATTAAACCATAAGCATAAATAAAGATGCAAGCTTTAAGCACAAAACCAAAGAAATATGCTAGATTCATGAACTAAAACATTAAACCATGTTCTAAATACATGAAAATCCAAATTCCACTTAAAAGATTCTAACTTTTAAACCAAAGTTACAATCTTTCAAGTTGCATCAACAAATGTCAAGACAAATCAACCAAATTCATCAAGACAATGCAATTTAATCAAACAAACAATTACTAAGATGGTTAGTCCTAACAACAATTCATTCAACAAAGAAAATTAACAAAGGAAGATGGAATTAAATAAAGAAGGAAGGATTAAAAAGTCTTACAATGCTAAAAGGGAAGAACTTGTTCAAATTACACTAAGCAAAAGAAGATTAGCTACCCATAGTCTTCATAATACAACCAAATTCTAAGGAAAAACCCATTACAAAAACCAAACTTGAAGAACAAAAAGAGAGAAATGCTAAGGAGAATATGATGTTGTATGGTGAATGCTTCCTCCCTCTTCTCTCTTCAGAATCTTCTTTTATACCCTTGGTCCGCAAACCTAGGGGCCTTGAAAGGTGGGCTTCCAAAAGACAAGACGAGGAATTGAGAAAAACCCGTGCTGAGAGATGACGCAGGCTGCGTCCTACGACGCAGGCTGCGTCGTGATGACGCAGGCTGCGTCGTGCTGACGCAGGCTGCGTCGAGCACGGGAGAATTTTTGCCTTTGTTTTCCTTCTTGACTTTCGTTGACCCAAGCATATTGACCCCGCCTTGACTTTCATTTGACCCATTGGGCTTTGTCTTCAAACCTTGGTGATTCATTGTTAGCCCGCTTCAAGTTCCGGGTTTTTGGGTCTCGGGTTTTCGGGTTTGACTTTTATTGACTTCCGGGATTTGACTCTTAAATTTGACTTAAAATACTAAATACTAACATTTTTACAAAAACTAAAATTAACATAAAACAAAGTTAATGACCCGTAAAAAGTAGAACGAAAGACTCTAAAAGTTACTACTAGACACGACATTATTTGACATTGTCAGTACTCGAGAGTGGTAAGGCGATCAAGGCATGACTTCACGTGATTAGCTTGTGCGGTAAGGCATACATCAAAATTTTAAACTTTCAAGGAAAGAGCCTCCGTCGCATCAAAGATAGTGTGCATCCCCTCACGCATTTCCATACCGCTTTTAACCAATGAACCTCCTTGGCTCACCAAAAATTGCATCCGATCCCTTTGCCTATACATCTCTTGTCGACTATCGACAACGTTCCTTTCTAATTTTGCTAGGCAATCATCAACACCGGTCATCCAAGACCTCATCTCACTACTCACACCCGACCCACCATGGTCACGGGTGGAGCTAGTGGACCCCAATGCCACGGTTTTGACAATTTTGTCAACAACCGCATCAATCTTCTTGTCTTGCGCATCAAGGCGCTCCATCACACTTCCCATAAACATATCCAACTTAGACTCGATCCCTGACAAGTCAACCACAACCGGCTTCAACCCGACCGAACCCCCCCTTGGTCATAAACATCAACTCCGGACCACATGCTTCCAATTTCATGAACTTTAAAAACGTGTCACACATTTCATCCTTTGCGGTAACACCATAACTATCCATATTAACAACCCCCTTCGACTTAAGTAGCCGTGATACCCACATTCCGTAAGGCAAGTCAAGAGTCGAATAAACTTTGTCCTCCGTCACCGAAAAGGCAGTTTGTGAAATACGAGAAAAGACAAGAAAAGGAAGATTAACCCGAATACCCTCCAACCAACTTTTTATAACCAACATCTCATAACAAGAAATTTTATCCCGTCCTCCCCGACGCGGAATAATGGTGTTCCATAAGAAATTCAACAAAAACTTCAACTTTGGGGATACATTCCCCGCCAAAACACAACTAGATAACGTTGCACCAACATCAAAATATCGCTTGACCGCCAGTTTATCCGAGTCCGACAGTTCGTCCCATGACGTACTCGGGTTTATTTGGATTCCATCATCAGGAACCAAAAACAGAGTACAAAAATCAGTCATGGAGATCGAAACTGATCGGCCATTAACGACAGCATTCAACACTCTGGAAGTTAAAGAAACAGAGGCGAAGAACTGACTTACCTCAATCGGATAGACTGGACCCAAAAATCGTGATACGGTTTCCTATTCTTGAAAATTTAGAAAGTCGTTGAAAAATCCCAAAGCCTCATATTTATCGCACCACGCTTTTGGATAGTTACGACCCCCATGGATTCCGTACTGAGCAACCCGATTGACGAGCTTCCAATCGTCTTTCGTTAAACGGAGTTTGTCAAGCCCGGAAGCTGTCTCGTGAGGCGAAAAGTCGCAGAATGTGACCCGTGTAGTCACCTCGGGATCCGTGTCGACGGTTTCTTTTGGAGTTTCGTCTTGAACTCTAGCTGGGTTTTTGGTAATTTTTGATCTTGTGGAAGCCATGGATGAAGCTTGAAGGTGTTGGGTAATTTTTTTGTTTGTTGTGTGGGTGCCGTGAGGAAGGAGAGGAAGAGTTAAAATTTTGGTGAATGTTTTGATGGTGAATGTGACAACCCTCGCAAATGCGGAAATAAAACATACAAGCATGTGATTTAATTAGCGGAAAATACGGTATTTTAAAAACCTTTTATACATGCAAGAAGAAGTATACGAGGAGTGTCAAATATTACAAACCAAAGTACGAAATATACTACAACAAGAGACGTAGTCTTTCCAAAAGTGATCAAAGTAAAAGTGATTAGCAAACAAGCTAAATAACGTCTAGAGGTGTTTCATCCAGGGACAACGCCTGCTAGCTCACACCCAAACCCAAAATACCACAAGCAAAAAGCCATCCAATCAAGCAACCTGTTCATCCATGAAAAACATGAACGCCACAGTCAGTGGGGAGTAACTCCGGGTTCTCCCAGCCATATCACAATAAACGTACATAGAAGGAAATACAAAAGTAGAAGTAAATGCATATCTATGTAAATTGCAATACGATAAGGTGAAAATAGTCAATTAAATTATAAGGCTATAGCATAAGACGTACGAATCAATTCCCATCATATTATAAGACTCGGGAAAGACACGCTTAGGCAACCGAATACGCTCACTAGGGCTTGCATCTCACCGTTAGCGGTATAATTTTGATAAGATTGAGACTCGACAACAAAGCCATGCCAAGTCATGCAATGATCACAAATGATCCATCAATATTATCATCCATTCAAACATACAATACATTGGCGACATCTCTCACGGTAAATGAAACGCACTAGCACCGTGTACATGGCAAGTATGATTAAAAGGCATCCACGAGATAAGACATTTCCCTGAACGCATACACGATTCAATTCATTTCGTATATGTAGACTAATTTCCTCCTGGTAGAACGACGATATAAATACCCGGTCCTAGTCTAAATCTGGCCAGAATACCGAAATCACATTTTCCGGTTCGACATGCGATAAACGTTTCGCATCCAAGACTCGGTCAATCATAGACGCCGAGTACCCCAAATTCGGTCAACCTTCACGAAAGAGGCGGAAAGAGATCTATAGTCATAACAAGCGGTACGCTACATGCAAATAACACCACCTCGCAAGTATACAACATTTGACGGCCGGGTCGATCAACGCAAAGCGTTCGCCTCTCAACAACGTCGTCATATGCCCACTAACAAATGCAATTAAGCAGTAAGGATACATCCCCGTTCCGACATTCCAGCCTTACGAACGTGGAGGTAGCCAAGGAAATGCGAGTACAAAGCACATAACAAAATAGTGCTCAAACCGTAACATTTGTAAAAACCGACTCAAAGTGGGACATATCAAAAACCGTCACCAAGCATGAGAATAGGGCATTATATAAATGCAATTATGATAAACATGAATCAATACATGATACATAAGCATTAGACAAGGTTTAAGAAGCATAATAAATAGGAAACATAGATCTTATCTCAAAACAACAAGTTTGGAAACTAACTAAAACAAGGGTCCACTTCAAACTGTCATAACTAGAGTTCTAGACATGCAAATGCAGAAATTCCAAGTTGAGGTGATAGCTTATCCTCTAACGGTTCCAACGGTAGGTCACAAGCCCAAAACAAGCAAGTAACGAAGGAGATATTGATCATTGTACAAAAAGGGGTCAGTGCAGTGAGTTCCCAGCCGGTCAATGGGGCCGGCGGTCGGGAACCCGGCTGGGACATCATCAACACGCAAAAATCATCCAAAATGCAGTGTGTTCCCAGCCGGTCAAGAGGCCGGCGGCCGGGCACCCGGCTGGGACAACATAACCAAACAAAATACAACTTCTTTCTGGTGTGTTCCCAGCCGGTCAAGAGGACGGCGGCCGGGCACCTGGTTGGGAACAACACCTCACCCGATAACAACAATACTTCAATATCCATTTTCAATTATCAAAAATAACTATTATCAACTACCAATAATCGATAACCATCATCAACAATCATCAACTAACAACAATCATCATTAATAATACAACTCTTTAGCTTACTAATCATATTCTAAATACGATTTCTAACATAGAAAACACGTAAAACACGTAAATGATATCGAGTAACCCTTCACCGTTACCTTATTGCGTCTTCACTCCGCGTCAAGGTCCTCTTCAATAAAGAAGTAGTCTTTGTCTGGATCTTGGAGGTCACCACCTACAAATAGTTAATAAAAGATGAATATAATTCAGGTTGAGAAAGACGAATAATTTGAAAAGCGAGAAAGACGGTAATTTTACTTCCAATACGGATAGAGGACGATGAGAGGGAAAGAATGAGACTAGAATTGAGCGAGTTGAGACGATTCTAAGCTTGAAAAGATTATGGAAGCTTGGTTTTGGGTTTCTTGGTGAGGAAGAAGGAGAAAGTTGAGTTGTGAGGAAGTTAGGGTTTATGAGGGAGTATGAGGGGAGTTAGTGGAAAAAGTCAAGAAAACTCAAAGACGTCTTAAGACGTGATTCACTTGAAATCTCGCGAAAAATCCAAATACGAACTCGGAAATTCTAAAATCGACACGGGAAATTTAATTCTAAACTAAAACTAAATTTCGCTGAAAAGTATCCGTAAAATATTTTTATTATTAAAATAGGGTACATTTGCGGGTGTTACAATCACCCCACCTTTTAAAAAGTTTCGTCCTCGAAACTTGTGAGTAGAAAATAAAAGTATTAAGGACAAGAATAGGTTTTCAAATCAATACGAAAACTTTTAAAAGGAAAACATTTATGAAACGAGGTTCATCTCGAAAATGGTTTAAGGAAATCTTTCATAAGTGCGAAACTTTATTTACGGATCTCAAGAGTGCCCGTCGCGAACGAGAACTCTAGCTATCAAAAATCAAATCATGAAATCAAAATTTAAAACAAACGTTAGTTAGTGCAGGACTAGCCACCAGACATCTCCAATAACAAGTCCAAACATCCAACCAAACGCAAAATCCAGATATAAAAGCAAAAGAAATCCATTTTCTCCAAAAAGTGGGTACACAATCCATCTTTAGACTTCTTTGAAAAGTTAAATTAGAAATACAATATGGAAATTTGAAGGTTTTCTCAAAGATAAAAGCAGAATAAGAAGGCATTACACGAACGTAGAGCGAACTCGAACATCGAAATCACAAATCGTGATACTAAGAGGTACGACCAACGAGCAAAATGGACCAAAAAGGGGAAGGATTGAGGAGTAGCGAATTGAGTAAGGATCAATTTGAGAGAAAAGAGAGTAATGAACCACAATACTATCTTCCATCTATGACAATTCAAACATCGATCGCAACTCGACATCACTAACTCCACGAGTAAACTAGTCCTCAAGAGGGTGCAACTTATCCTTAACATTTTCAATCATCAAATTCCTACAAAAATATTTCATAATCATGAAACTTCGAGAAACAAATCCCAATTATTCAAATCCAATTAGAATCTACTAAGGTCCATCGCCACGGTAGCCTCCACAACTAACAACCCACATGAAAGATTCATTACGTACTCTAATCTTCTTAGCTCCATCAAAACTCTTATTAGAAACCACCAACAAAACATTTACATCTAGGGAAACATGATCGCTAAACACCATAAGGTAAAAGAGACTTACCATGAAATCCTTTGATCCTATTTATTCCAAAACTCATTATCCGAAATTGTTAACAATGAACCTTCTCATCTTCAAAAGTTAGATAAAAAAAGCTCAAGAGAGATTAGTCACAAAATCTCATTTCACATAAATTTTGCCAATCATAGGGCAATGCGATCGTAAATCAATTTATTTAGCTCCTTCAAACTCTAAATACATCGGTTCTCGCTTATGACAATATTCCTCAAGTTTGGTCATCCAATCCAAATTCCACAAAGTAATTATTCCCGTTAGGGTCCAACAATTAAAGACAACAATTTCCCAAGTAGCATTTAAAGAAATCACTAAAATTCTTAACCACAACAACCAACTATCATTATGCTTATTTCGATCCTCAAAATGATATTGCAACATAAAGCTTCATAGTTTAAAACCAATAGGAGAGGTTCATCCTAAACTTATCCTCAATTCCTTATAATCATCTAAACATGAAACAAGCTCAAAAGGGTGGGTAGGTACCATATTTGAAACTTCTTCAAAACACACTTACTAATCCTTAAGTTAGCTAATAAGAAAACTACCTCACAAGAGAGTAGGGATAAATGAACATGATACAAGGAACACTAGGAAACATCATCAAAAGACTACAATAAGATGGAATTAAAAGACGAAGGCGGAAAAGGAAGTCTAGGCTGATCTAAGGAAGTGAACCTACCAGTCACGATCTCCAGGTGAGCATTAGCTTCGGCTCGGCTGAGTACGTAAATAAATCCTTTAGCTCTGGCACCGGGTGCGGGAGTCTGAAGATCGGGGCATTCACGAAAGCGATGACCCGGCTTCTTGCAAAGAAAACAAAAGAGGGGCCTATCATAGCATCCAACTCCGGGGTGAGCGGGTTTCCTACATCCGTCACACATTCGTCCTTGAGCTTGTGGGTGATAAGGAGCAAGTGTTCTTGCATTGGAGTTTAAGGGAGCATTGAAACGCCTCTTGTTAGCATAGGCATTAGAAGAAGAGGGAGAGAAAGGTCTTTTGTCATGGAAGTTTGACCTTGGATTGACAGAGGGGGAAGGAGGGGGATTCTTCATCATAGCTTCATCCTTAATGGACTTCATTGAATTCTCGGCCCATAGAGCATCATCATATAAATCCCCAAAGGAAGTAGTATTCCTCCTCACTTTACTTTGAAGTAAAGCACTCAGCTTGTTTCGGTAGTAGAAAGCTCGGTCCTCGTCATCTTTGATAAGCCTCAGAGCAAAATGAGCAAGCTTGTTGAACTCCGTAGTGAAGTCTTGTGCCGACAAGTTACCTTGCTTGAAGTCAATAAACTCCTTGAGCCTTTGTTGCTTAAGCTCCTTAGGATAGAATGTTCCTTCCACCAGAGCTTTAAAAGAAGCCCAATTGAAATAATCTTCTAGAGTAGCGGTGGCACTAGTGATAGCCCACCAATTATCAGCTTCCCTTACAAGGAAGTGCTTTGCGATCCTTTCCTTGTCCTCTTCACGGACTTGGTATAGATCAAACTGCTTCTCCATCTCACGGAACCATTCCGATAGCTCGGTAGGGTCCGGCTCTCCACCATAAGGTATAATCTTACTCCTAGCTATTTGACCTGCTATCCAAGCGTAGCCTCCTTGATGGTTATCTTCTCTTCGAGGGGGAACTTGGTTGGCTTGAGCTAAAGCCGCATCTTGTTGCTTTTTCAACACTTGAGTGAGAGCTTCCAACATAACGTTCTCAACTAGTCGAGGTCTAACCATCTTCATAAGAAACAAAACAAAACGAGTTAATCCTAACACTTAGCATAAACAAATAGACTACCAAGTAAAATCCTTAACTTCTACCCATCTCTTATTTATTATTTTCAAGGTCAAGTAGTTTAAGTTTAGGGTTCACGTGTGTGCGTCGGGAGCGATAAAGCTCTAATACCAACTGTGACAACCCTCGCAAATGCGGAAATAAAACATACAAGCATGTGATTTAATTAGCGGAAAATACGGTATTTTAAAAACCTTTTATACATGCAAGAAGAAGTATACGAGTTGTGTCAAATATTACAAACCAAAGTACGAAATATACTACAACAAGAGACGTAGTCTCTCCAAAAGTGATCAAAGTAAAAGTGATTAGCAAACAAGCTAAATAACGTCTAGAGGTGTTTCATCCAGGGACAATGCCCGCTAGCTCACACCCGAACCCAAAATACCACAAGCAAAAAGCCATCCAATCAAGCAACCTGTTCATCCATGAAAAACATGAAAGCCACAGTCATTGGGGAGTAACTCCGGGTTCTCCCAGCCATATCACATTAAACGTACATAAAAGGAAATACAAAAGTAGAAGTATGCATATATAGATATACATGTGAAATACGATAAGGATAAATAGGCAATTAAATATATAAGGATAGAGAATAAGAAGTACGAATCCAATTCCATCATATTATACAAATACTCGGAGAAGACACTCTTAGGCAACCGAATACGCTCACTAGGGCTTGCATCTCACCGTTAGCGGTATAAGTTTGATAAGATTGAGACTCGACAACCAAGCCATGCCAAGTCATGCAATGATCACAAATGATCCATCAATATTATCATCCATTCAAACATACAATACATTGACGACATCTCTCACGGTAAATGAAACGCACTAGCACCGTGTACATGGCAAGTATGATTAAAAGGCATCCACGAGATAAGACATTTCCCTGAACGCATACACGATAAACATTTCGTATATATAGACTAATTTCCTCTTAGTAGGACGACGATAATAATACGGTCCTAGTCTAAACGTGGCCAGACTCTCGGAATAAGACATGTTTCGATTCGACATGTGGTAAGACGTTCC
>JAIUZE010013490.1:0-38483 GCA_022085475.1 Heliosperma pusillum
AGTCCTTTGTGTCTTCATTTGTGTGTGTGTCTTACAAGCATTAAAACCTACTGAAATCTATACTTTTCTGAGTATTTACATTGCAATTGGTTATCAGAGCTTTGGTTTGAGAGTCATCTTACACCTACCTACATTATAAACACAAAATAACCTGTTTTCAAGAGAGGAGTGCAATCTGATTTGTGTGAGTAAATCAGTAGCAATGTTTGTTATGCCTTATGTTCCATGTCAAAGAATGAAGCCTTGTGACCTTGGTTCCATCTCCAAGTCCTTAGAAGAAGCTAGGGTGAAGTTCCAAGCTTTAAGAAGAAGGTATGAAGGTGATGTGCTTCCAAAGAAGGCAACCAACAACTATGGTGTTCTAAGGGAGCCTAAACCACCTGATTTGTACCAAGGGGAGTACCACCTGCCACATGAGTGTTCTAAGTCCTATCCTACCCTTGGGAGCAAAGGTAAAACACCAATACTTCCTTCCTTTAATGGTGAAAACAGTAGAGCATTTGTGTCTTGGTTGTATGATGTTGAATGCTACTTTAAGCACAAGTGTTATTCTGAAAAAAGGAAGCTTGAACTTGTTGTGTCTTGTTTAAAGGATTTTGCTTTGTTATGGTATACTACTCTGAAACTTACAAGGAGAATGGAAGGGAAGAGTAGGATTAGTTCTTGGTCTAGACTAGAAAGGACCATGAGACAAGAGTATCTACCTTGTTCTACCATGGAGGATTTGTGGACTGAACTAAAAGCCCTTAAACAAAGTTCATTGTGTGTCCTTGAATATGCTAAGTTGTTTGAGGAACTACACGTTGTTTGTGATATGAATGTTGAGGTTGTGCAAAAGGGAATTAGATTTTACCATGGCTTGAAATCTGAAATTGCAAAGAGAATTGATTTAGAAGTATTGTATCCATATGATGATTTGCTTGAGTTAGCCTTATATGTTGAGAAGATCTTAGTAAGGCCTATAAATCATGAGGTCTTAACTAAAGGGGATAGTTTAGAAGCCATCAAAACAGTTGGGAAAGATAAGAGTTTAGGCCAAATGGTTGTTGTGTCATGCTTGGATGTTGCTTGTCCTAAGTCTAAGCTTAAACCCAAGGTCATGAGTACATGTGCTGAAGTGAAACGGTCATGTAGTGCTATCATTGAGAACCCATGTTTTGAAAATAAAACCTCCTTGAACTCATCCTATGAGCCTACTAATGAAGAAGAGAATAGCCTTGTCCTTTCTTGTGGAGCCATCAATGAGCAAGCTACTGATTTGGGTCCTATAGAGGTGATTGTCGACCAAGGACTACTTGAGCTTCAAACCATGAAGTTTGGACAGTCCATGGTCATGTTCAATGGTACTAGTTGTTTGGAGTCAACCAAGGGTGAAGCAAAAGGAGTGTCTTTGGTTGTTCCATTCTCAAGTGTGCAAAAATTGATCTTCTACACAAGCCATGATTCTTTCTTCTTAGCTTTCATCTTGAGAGGTATATCTTGTGCTCTTGCATCTCCACACTTTCATTCTTACATGTTGATGAGGTTGCAAGTTATTCTTGCTCATTTGGGTGCTACCTCATACATGTTAAGGAGTGAAATTGATCAATCTAAACCCTACTGTCCAGCTACGATCTTCCTGTGTTTTAAGATGAGTAATGTTCAAATTGGTTGGGAGAACTTGTTGGGATTATGTGGAAGACAAAGGGGAGGTTCACTACTTGATGTTGCTCAAGTTTTAGTTCATTTGGTGTTGTGTATGATGAGTCCAATGCACAAAAACAATAGCTGCCCACTTGAAGTTTTCTCGTGTTCTACGTGTTGTATAAGCACTTCTTTGGATGCGTGCTATGTGAATGATGCTTGTTTTGATGTGAGTGACCCTTTGTATAACTTGATATCTACTCAAGAGGAGCTGAATGTGAGAGGAGGTACCCTAGGGGCTGATTTGCTTCTTGCGTATGCTTCACTTAAGGAGTGTTGGTCACCTAAGGATGTTAGGAGAGTAGTCAATGAGAACAAACCAAGCTTGGGGTGCAAATATGAACATTCTGATTTCGGTGCTACAAGTATTGGGATACTTGATGCGAAGTTGAGTCCAAAGCTTGTCATGAGTAGATTTCATCCAGGTGGAACACCATCCTCAAATGATAGACAAGCTCATGATACTACAAGAAGAATGAGGTTAGATGTGAAGTCTAGGGAGGATGTCATACACCTCACATTTGATCCCGGAGGAACAAGCAATACTTGGTTGGGTATGCAATCTGAACTTGGGAATGGTACCACATATCTCATGCCATTCACCATTCTAGTCTATGATCCGGGAGGAGGCCCTGATAGTCCATCTTTGAAGTTGTACTTGATCTTTTGAAGAGTAGGAGAACACAACCCTTGGCAACAAGTCTTTTGATTTTGATCCAACAGAATTTGAGGACAAATTCTTTTGAAGAAGGGGAGTTTGCAACAAAACTTGTTGCATTGTCACTCGTTTTTGTGCTAATACAACCGTCCATGGGAATGTCCAAGTACATATCCCAAATGAAGGCAATTTAGGGGATCAACATTAGCATCTTGAGCTTTCAATTGTACGTGCCTGACTTTCAAGCTTCATATTTCAAGTTCTACTCGTGCAAATCCTTTGATTCTTGAGTCATTGGAAAGCTTATGGTCTTGGATATACAATGCATTTGGAATCAGCCCAATAGCAGGTACGTGGTTTGAGTTATGGCTGCTACAAGATATCCCCTACATAAGAGTGCAATGTAGAGATCAGTCTGACCCCCTCTTGCCAAATGGATCATAACTGAAGATTGGAGCATGATATTTGTGTGATTCCAAATGGAGGGGAAAGATAACTCATTTAGCTTTCAAATGTCACCTTAGGGTACTCCTACATCATCCTAAAGAGAAAGTTATGGTCTGAGCAAACCGGGTATAGTTAGTGGCAAGTCTGCTGGGTATGTGATTAAGACCAATCTGCACTCAAAGTTGCATAACTCAAAATATACTGAATGTTTAGGGGTGATTCTTTTTGGAGAAGAAAGCTAAAATCCATAGCTTTAAAATGCGCTATCATGGGTCTTCAAATTCATCTTGAGAAGAGAGTTATGAGTGTTACAAAATGCAATCAGAAGGGTCCATGTCCTATCTCACCCGGTTCAGGTCCAACATCAAAGAGCTTCGTCCAAAGCAACTCCAAATATGAATTAAGTTGTTCCAAGGCCTAATACTCTTATTTGAGGGTCTTAGGAAGATAAAATTCCAGGAAAGTTTTTGCTAATTCACAATAAAAGATCAGGTTTAGCTAAGAACAAACAAATGGGTCCAAATAGAGACATTTCAGCATTGTCTTGTACCAAGGCTGTTTTGGGTGCTATATTTGGCTAGGCAAGACAAGGGCACGACTTGAAAGACATCCTAACCCTTTGTACTTGAAGATGGTAGCTGCCAAGCCCAAGCTCCAAGGTCTTACACATCTTAATTGACCTTGCACAACAAGACAAGGAGGAGCAGCCTGTTTTCTGTCGTATGCTTTATGCTTTATTACTTTATGCTTTTGTATCCTAGTTAGTATTCTGATTTGTGTAAGGCCAAGGCCACGACTTATTGTACATTATATGATGCATTTGAGACCCTTAGATGTGTCTCTCTTGGCCTATATAAGCCTTGCTTTGTAACCTAATGAAATCAGATTTGAATGAATGAAAGAATTGAAACCTTTGTTTCCAATTTCTAAACTCATGGTTGTGTGCTTGAGTCCCTTCTTTGCTTAGTGCTAGATGAGTGTTGTTTGAGTCTTTGTTGAGTTGCTGGAGTCATTCATCACAACCTCTATCCATTGTCTTTGTGCTTTGGAAGAGTACTATCTTGTTCTTACTTCATTTTCTTATAAAATTCAGAAACTTTCAACACAACAACAAGTCCAATTCAAGTCTTTTATGTCTTCATTTGTGTGTGTGTCTTACAAGCATTAAAACCTACTGAAATCTATACTTTTCTGAGTATATTTCGTTGCAGCTCCTCTCTTGTAATCTCGTGCCTTATTTATTCCCGTGTTCTCCTTGAGATTCCTTATCGTTTTCTATCTCGTTGCTCCTTCATCTTTTCTCTAGTGGATTGGATATTCCGTTTGTAAAGCTAAGAGAATAAGTGTAATGTATTTTGGAATTCTTTAGCTAGAATATGTGTCCTTGAATTGAGCAAATTTCAGGTTGTATTTGATCATGGAAAATAGGACTTAAGTTGGAGGATGAATCCTAATGGTGATAATCCATCTTCTCCTAGTAGTTTTGGATTTGGAGCTTGATACTCTAGTGTTATTTTGAGAATTTAGTTAATCATGATAATAGTTCGTGGTTGTTGGGTACTATAACGGTTGCTTGGTATGTCATTTGGAAATTAGATGTCTCTAATTGGTGGATTCTAAAAGAGACTTTGCTTTAGGGAAATTGTGCCGGTACCCAAAGTTTGAGGAGTCTTGTCATAAATTAAAATCGATTCATTTTGAGTTTTAGATGAATTAGATGATTTGAATGGTTGTCTGATTCCCAAGTGATTGAACATTTGTGGTTTGGAATTAGTAATTCTCTTTTATTCTTAAGGAATCATAGTTTGATATTGAGAAATGTTCGTTGCAAGCTTTGGATAGTGAGTCCTCAGTTGTTATGGATTATAGAGTTAGAATGGTGAACCCATTTATCTTGAGGATTAGTAACCTCCGTAGTTTGCTAATGTGACTATTTATACTTGAGGCTTCGAGTGTAGTAATGATCGAATTAAGGATGTTATGGCGTATTAAAGAATCCTTATAATCGATAATGGATTGTGGATTTTCCCTTGCCGTGAGACTTTGGATGAGGCTTGTTGAATCTTAGATAATTATGTTTGTTGCTTTGATTGTGTCTTGACTTTCGAGGATGAGAAAGTTCTTTGTAAATTTAGGATAATGAATTTTGGAATAAATTGGATCAGAGGATTTTATGGTAAGGACCGTTCACTTTGTGATTGTTAGTAGATATGGTCCCCTAAGATGAGATTTCTTTGGTTAGTGGTCTCAGATAGAGTATGATGAATCTAAGGATTTTATAGTACGTTAAAGGACCTCTCCTGCAGATTACAATCTATGGACCGTAGTCGATGCTAATTAGGTTTGAATGGTTATGATTGATGACTTGAGGTCTCGTGGTTATGAAGGATTTTAGTAGAAATCAAATGATTGAAAATGTTGAGGTGTAACTTGGGTAAATTACATCCTCTTGAGGATTAGAGTATCAGTAAAGTTAGTGCTATCGAGTTCTTGTAGATCTTCGTGCCGACTTCATCGTAATTCTTCATATTCCTAAGAGTTCGATTTGTTTCGTTTTTGCGTGTTTTGTATATAATTTGTTATCGTGATTTGTGAACTTGATGTTCGAGTCGCTCTATGTACGTGTAATGTCCTGTTATTTGATATCATCTTTGATAAAACCTTCAAATTTTCATATTATATTTCTAAATTAGCGTTTCAAAGAAGTCTAAAGATGGTTTTTTGTACCTCCTTTTTGGAAGAAAATGGATTTCTTTTACTTTTATATTTGGATTTTGCGTTTGGTTGGATGTTTGCACTTGTTATTAGAGACGTCTGATAACTAGTCCTGCACTTAGTAACGTTTGTTTGATTTTCGATTTCACTATTTCGACATTGTTTTGATTTTTCGATAATTAGAGTTCTCGTTCGCGACGGGCACTCTTGTGATTCGTAAATAAAGTTTCGCTCTTATGAAAAATTTCCTTAAACCGTTTCGAGAAGAACATCATTTCATAAATGTTTTCGCTTATAAAAGTTTTCGTATTAATTTTGAAAACCGAATCTTGTCCTTGATACTTTTGTTTTCTACTCTCAAGTTTCGAGGACGAAACTTTTTAAAAGGTGGGGTGATTGTAACACCCGGAAATGTACCATATTTTTCTAGTAGAAATATTTTACGAAATCTTTTCAGCAAATTTAAGTTTTAATTTAGAATTTAAAGTTTCGAGTCGAATTTAGAATTTCCGAGTTCGTATTTGGAATTTCCGCGAGATTCCATGAGAATCCCGTCTTAAGGCGAGTTTGACTTTTCTTGACTTTTGAGCCGCCTTTGACTTTTGTTGACTTTTTCCTTATAAATATCATACTACCATTTAACCTATTTTTCATTCACAAACACAACCCTTTTACTTCTTCCTTAAGAAACCATCAAACCTTGCCTCCATAATCTTTTCGATCTTATAATCATCGTATCTCATTCGTTTTCCGCTCAAATTCACATAAGTTCGTCTTATTCTTCCCCTCTTAGCTTCCTCTATCCGTATTAGTAATAAATGTACCGTCTTTCTCGCTTTTTAAATTATCCGTCTTTTTCAAGGTGAATGAAATTCATCTTTTATTATCTAATTGTATGTAGGTGGAGACTAGGAAGGTTTAGAAACCGTTTAAAGACGCGAAAAGGTAACGGTGAAGGGTTACTCAATATCATTTACGTGTTTTAATGTGTTTTCAATGTTAGAAATCGTATTTAGAATATGATTAGTAATCTTAGGACTTGTGTTGTTGTTGATGGATGTTGTTAGTTGTTAATTGATATGAGAATTGATGATTTGTGATGATAAATGAGGATTTTGTTGTTGATAACATGTTGATTTTTGATCGTCCTTGAATCCCGTGAAGGACGCAGGCTGCGTTGGGGGACGCAGGCTGCGTCGTGTTGACGCAGGCTGCGTCACACGCTGCGAACAGAAATTTTCCTTCACTGACCCCTTTTTGTAAAATGATCATATCTCTTTCGTTACTTGCTTGTTTTGGGCGTGTGACATCTCGTTGGAACCGTAAGAGGATAAGCTAAAACCACCAATTGGAATTTTTGCATTTTCATGTCTAGAACTCTATTTATGACCGTTTGAAGTGGACCCTTGTTTTCGTTGGTTTCCAAACAACGTTGTTTTGGAGAGGTGATCTATGTTTTTATTCATTATGCTTCATAAACTTGTTCTAATGCTTATGTATCATGTACTGACTCATGTTTATCATATTTAAACTTATATGATTCCCTATTCTCATGTTTTGTGACGGTTTTTGGTATGTTCCCACTTTGAGTCGGTTTTTACAAATGATACGGTTTGAGCACTATTTTGTCTTGTGCTTTGTAATCTCATTCCCTTGGCTACCTCCACGTTCGTAAGGCTGGAATGTCGGAACGGGGAGGTATCCTACTGCTTAATTGCATGTGTTAGTGGGCATACGACGACGTTGTTGGGAGGCGAACGCTTTGCGTTGATCGACCCGGCCGTCAAATGTTGTGTACTTGCAAGGTGGTGTTTATTGCATGTAGCGTACCGCTTGTTATGTGGCTCGAGCTCTTTTCTGCCTCTTTCGTGAAGGCTGACCGAATTTGGGGTACTCGACGTCTTTGTATGATCGAGTCTTGGATGTGGAACGTCTTACCACATGTCGAATCGGAGATATGTCTTATTCCGAGAGTCTGGCTAGGTTTAGACTAGGACCGTATTATTATCGTCGTCCTACCAGGAGGAAATTAGTCTACATATACGAAATGGATTGAATCGTATATGCGTTCAGGGAATGTTTTTCTCCCGTGGATGCCTGTTAATCATACTTGTCATGTACACGGTGCTAGTGCGTTTCATTTACCGTGAGAGAGGTCGTCATTGTATTGTTATGTGTGGATGCGTGATTACATGATTTATTATTCATGGTCATTGCATGACTTGGCATGGTTTGTTTGTCGAGTCTCAATCTTATCAAACTTATACCGCTAACGGTGAGATGTAAGCCCTAGTGAGCGTATTCGGTTGCCTAAGAGTGTTTTCCCCGAGTCTTTGTATCACATGATGGATTCGGATTTGTATTCTATATGCTCTTATCATTATATATTGAATTGCCTATCTATTCTTATCGTATCTCACATGTATATCTATATATGCATGCTTCTACTTTGGTTTTTCCTTCTATGTACGTTTAATGTGATATGGCTGGGAGAACCCGGAGTTACTCCCCACTGATTGTGGCGTTCATGTTTTTCATGAATGAACAGGTTGCTTGCATGGATGGCTTTTTGCTTGACTATTTTGGGTTCGGGTGTGAGCTAACGGGCGTTGTCCCTGGAAGTTTCACCTCTAGACGACTTTAGCTAGTTTTGCTAAACACTTGTTCTTTGCTAACATTTTAAGAGACCCCGTCTCTTTGTTGTATTTCGTACTTAGTTTGTAATATTTTGACACTCCTCGTTTTATTTAACTTGCATGTATAAAAGTTTTTAAAACTTCCTATTTCCGCTATATAATTCACATGCTTGTATGATTTATATTTGTGCATTCGCGAGGGTTGTCACATCATTTACGTGTTTTTATGTGTTTTCTATGTTAGTTATCGTATTTAGAACATGATTAGTAATCTTAGGAATTGTGTTGTTGATAATGGTTGTTGTTAGTTGATAATTGATATGAGAATTGATGGTTTGTGTTGATAAATGATGATTTGTTGTATGTTTAGAACAAAATGGAGTTGTCTTGACCCAAGTCACGGTCGTGAAACTCATGTCACGAGCGTGAATTCGTGGCTGGCCATATACCCTTGCGTAACAGAGAGTTTCACGGGCGTGAAATACATGTCACGGTCGTGACTTGTGCAGTTTCACTGCACTAACCCCTTTTCGTAAAATAATCATATCTCCTTCGTTACTTGCTTGTTTTGGGCTTGTGACATCCCGTTGGAACCGTAAGAGGATAAGCTATCACCTTCATTTGGAATTTCTGCATTTAATATCTTGAACTCTAGTTATGACCATTTGAAGTGGACCCGTGTTTTAGTTGGTTTCCAAAGACGTTGTTTTGGAGAGGTGATTTATGTTCTTATTTATTATGCTTCATAAACTTGTTCAAATGCTTATGTATCATGTATAGATTCAGTTTTATCATAGTTAAACTTATATAACTCCCTATTCTCATGTTTTGTGACGGTGGCGTTCATGTTTTTCATGTTTTTCATGGATGAACAGGTTGCTTGATTGGATGGCTTTTTGCTTGTGGTATTTTGGGTTCGGGTGTGAGCTAGCGGGCGTTGTCCCTGGATGAAACACCTCTAGACGTTTATTAGCTAGTTTGCTGATCACTTTGATATTGATAACATTTTGAGAGACTTCGTCTCTTTGTAGTATATTCTATTTTGTTTGTAATTATTTGACATTCCTCGTATTTCTATCTTGCATGTAAAAAAAGTTTCAAAAACATCGTATTTTCCGCTATATAAATCACATGCTTGTTATGTTTTATTTCCGCATTTTCGAGGGTTGTCACAGGCTAGCAAAATTTTAAGGAGCAAGATCACGCCGTATGGTGGAGAACCGAACCCTACCGAGCTCTCGGAGTGGTTTCGGGAAATGGAAAAGCAATTCGATTTGTACCAAGTTAGTGAAGAAGATAAAGTGAGGATTGCTAAGCACTTTCTTGTGAGGGAAGCCGACAACTGGTGGGCGATTACTAATCCCACCGCTACTCTTGAAGTCAATTTCAATTGGGAATGTTTCTGTTGGAGCTAGTGTCCTCCACAGTTAGTGTAATAACATGAATAAATCTCTTACAGGTTCACAGGGTATACTTTGTATTCTTATCAGTTGATTAACGTTTATCGATAACGGTTGGCTTGCTAGGAGTTTGACGTTATTGTCATTTTAATGGCGGTGATCAACTAGTCCCTAAAAGTCACACCTAAAGGATGTGTCTGAGAGATGTGATTATATGAATAATATAATCATATTGATTCCTTATTATATGACTAAAAGGTTAGTCGATGTATATGACTAAAAGGTTAGTCAATGTAATGATGATACGATTATTTAATAACGATTAAATAATATTAGCTGAGTTGAATTAAATGTAATTCGTAATTGAATATAAACTGTTATATTTAATCAATGTATATAATATAAGCTTAAACGAATTAAAATGTTAATTCGTAATTAAACATAATATGTTATAGTTAATTAGCAAATTATAAATATACGGATATTTATAGTTAACATATATATATTATATTACATGCTCATATAACCGAAAAAGGAAAGAAAAAAATAGTCTTTTCTTCTCTTAATTTTTCGGTTAATAGGAGATAAAAATAAGGGAAAAAGATCTCCTATTATTCTCTTATGGTAACTAGGTCAAAACCCTAATTACAAGAGTAGTAAAAAGAGGAGAGACTCCTCCTTCTACTACCCTAGTGGTTCGGCCGAACAGAAGAAGAAGAGGAACAAGTTTTTTTCTCTAATTCTCTCTATCATTCATCATCACACAAAAGAAAAATTAGCAGTAACTTTTCTCTAAAATTCTAGCACAAGCAAGGCATATCTCGGAGCATCTTGGGTGCAACAATTAGGAGAATATTGATTTCGATATTGTTCATAGGCCTAATTTGCTAGGACCAAAGGTTAATTCTAAATTCCTATAATTTTATAGTATGCAATTCTTTTATGACTCGTAATTCATATACTATAGTTTCGTTATAATCCTTAATTTAATGACGAAATATACCGATATTTCCCACAGTTTCAAGGCTCTCGCTGAAGGCCGATTTTATCCCAAGGAGCTCAAACAGCAAAAACTCAAAGAATTCATTGATTTCAAGCAAGGTGACTTGACGGCTCAAGACTTCACCACTCAATTCAACTAGCTTGCTCACTTTGCACCAAGGGTCATCAAGGATGATGAAGCCCGAGCTTTTAACTATCGTAATAAGCTTAGTGCTTTGCTCCAAAGCAAAGTAAGGAGAAATTCTACCTCTTTTGGAGAATTTTATGATGATGCATTTTTGGAGAATTCTACCTCCTTCCTTCTCGCCTAGGCCAAACTTCTATGGGAAAAGGTCGTTTACTCCCTCGTCTTCCAATGCCTATGCCAACAAGCGGAGATTCAACCCTCCCCCAAATGCAAATGCAAGGGCTCATTTCTTGCCCTGAGCTACTTCTAATGTGGCTCATAGGCCTTATGCTCCTCCTCAAGCTCAAGGTCGCTTTTGTAACCGTTGTAGACAAGCACGCCACCCCGGTGTAGGATGCTTCAACCGACCTTATGTTTGCTTCTTTTGCCAGAAGACTGGTCACCGTTATGGCGATTGCCCCGATCGGAAGTTGCCCCCTCCAATTGCCAAACCCAAGGGATCTATCTATGTTATAAGCCGAGCTGAAGCCGATGCTCATCCGGAGATAATTACGGGTATGTTCTCAATCTTAGAGGAACCGTGTCTTATTCTATTTGATACTGGTGCATCTATGTCCTTTGTGTCCTCAACTTATGTTGATAAGTTAACTATCGAGCCTTCTTCTAGTTAGGATACTCCCATATCCTTGCCATCCGGAGAAATTATCTCATGTTCTACTCTTTACCCTGATGTCCCTATTTCTATTGCGGGAACCATCTTTCCCGCTAATCTCCTTAAGTTTCCTCTAGGAAAGTTTGATGTAATCCTAGGTATAGATTGGCTAGCGTTGTACCATGCTAGGTTTGAGTCCAGAGATCAAAAGATTTATTTAAAGAGTCCTTTAGGAGTTAGAATAACCTATAAGGGATCTCATTCCCGAATGGGTGTGCAATTGATTTCCGCAGTGAAGTTGGTGAGTATGGTAAGAAAGGGTCACCAAGCATTCTTGTGTATTGTGACTTCTACTACTACCTCCTTACCAAATAGTTAAGACGTACCTATAGTATGTGACTTTGTTGATGTATTCCCCAAAGACTTGCCCGGGATCCCTCCCGGGCGTGATGTTGAGTTTTCCATTGATCTTGTGCCCGGATCCAGACCCATAGCTTAAAGCTTCATACCGTATGGCTCAAACCGAATTGAAGGAGTTAAGGAAGCAACTTGATGATATGATTGAAAAAGGTTTCATTTGACCGAGTGTCTCGCCTTGAGGTGCTCCAAATCTCTTTGGGAAGAAGAAGGATGGTTCCATGAGACTTTGTATTGACTACCGTGAGTTGAACTGAATTACAATCAAGAACAAGTATCCTTTGCCAAGAATTGAAGATTTGTTCGATCAACTAAAGGGTGCTTCTACTTTTTCCAAGATTGCTTTGAGATCCGGATATCACCAAATTCCCGTTCGTGATGCCGATATACCAAAGACCGCTTCTAGTACAAGATATGGTCACTTTGAGTTCAATGTGATGCCTTTTGGATTGACAAATGCTCCCGCTATTTTCATGGATCAAATGAACCGCACTTTTAGTGAGTATCTTGAAAAGTGTTTAGTTGTGTTCATAGATGACATCCACATTTTCTCCAAGACCGAAGAAGAGCATGCTATTCATCTTAGGACCATTTGAGTGTCCTTCGTCGTCAAAAGTGGTTTGCCAAATTCTCCAACTGTGAATTTTGGTTACCTAGGGTGTCCTTTCTTGGACATGTAATTTCTAAAGAAGGTGTGATGGTAGACCCTTCTAAAATTGAAGATGTGGTTGATTGGAAGAGTCCAACCGATGTTAGAGAAGTCCAAAGTTTTCATGGTTTAGCTGGTTACTACCGTCGATTTGTCAAAGATTTATCTAAGCTTGCTAGACCGATGACTCAATTGTTGAAGAAGAAACCAAGTTCGTATGGAATGAGGCTTGTGAAGCCGCTTTTCAAGAGTTAAAGAAAAGGTTGACTACCGCCCCGGTGTTGACTTTAGGTGAAGATGGTGTAAACTTTGATGTCTATTGTGATGCTTCCAAGATGGGATTGGGTTGTGTACTTATGCAAAGCAGGAAAGTGGTTACTTATGCCTCGAGACAGTTGAGAGTTCATGAAGTGAACAACCCTACTCATGATCTGTATTTAGCCACTGTAGTCCATGCCTTGAAAGTGTGGAGACACTATCTTATTGATGTTCATTGTCGTACATTTACCGATCACAAGAGTTTGAAGTACATATTTACTCAAAAGGAGTTGAATATGAGACAAAGAAGATAGTTGGAATTGGTGACTATCATTTTAAGTTGCTATACCATGAAGGGAAGGCCAATGTTGTTGCCAATGCTCTTAGTAGGAAATCTTCTCATGCCTTGAATGCTATGTGGGTGCTACCCGATGATCTTTGTGTTGAGTTTCGAAAGTTGAAATTGGAGTTCGTGGAGCGAGGATTTGATTATGTTGGTGCCATGGTTTCCGAACCTGTTCTTCTCCGCGAGATCCGCGAAAGCCAAGTTGATGATCCTACCTACAAGTCAATTCAAGCCAAGCTTCTAGAAGAAAAAGCCAAAGACTTCAAGGTCGATGACAAAGGTGTCCTTCGACTCCATGACCGAGTGTTCGTGCCTAATGCTCTTGACTTGAGGAAGCGAATTCTTGATGAAGCTCACCTTTCTCCCTACTCTATCCACCTCGGAGGTGATAAAATGTATAAAGACTTGAAGCTACAATTTTGGTGGCCGGATTTGAAAGGTGATGTTGTGTCCTATGTTGGAAGATGTCTTACTTGCCAACAAGTGAAAATCGAACACAAGAGGCCCGGTGGATTGCTAAAACCTTTGGATATTCCTCTATGGAAGTGGGAATCTATTTCTATAGATTTTGTCATGGCTTTGCCAAGAACCGTTGGAAGTAAAGATGTCGTTTGGGTTATTGTTGATCGTTTGACCAAGAGTGCCAGATTCATCCCGATCAAGGAGACTTGGAGTTTAGATCTCCTAGCAAAAGCCTATGTTGATGAGATCGCCAGATATCATGGTGTTCCCAAGGAGATCATATCCGATCGAGACCTGAGGTTTTGTTCGAGATTTTGGAAGGCCTTACAAGAAGCCATGGATAGTAAGTTGTTGATGAGTACCGCTTTCTATACCGCTACCGATGGTCAGACCAGCCTTTAGAAGACTTACTTAGGGCTTGTGCACTCGATTTCCAATCTAGTTGGGAAAAGAGTCTACCGTTGGTGGAGTTTTCTTACAACAATAATTATCATGCCTCGATCAAGATGGCTCCTTACGAAGCTCTCTATGGAAGAAAGTGCCGAAGTCCTATTTGTTAGAATCAATTGAGTGATGTTCGTGACTTAGGTCCCGATGTTCTTGTTGAGACCATTGATCATGTGAAGGTCATCCGTGATAGGATGAAAGCTGCTCAAGACCGACAAAAGTCCTATGCCGATGTCCGAAGAAAACCGTTGGAATTTGAAGTTGGAGATAAAGTGTTCTGGAAAGTATCTCCGATGAAGGGTGTTAAAAGGTTCGGTGTAAAGGATAAATTGAGCCCGAAATACATTGGACCCTTTGATATTGTGAAAAGAATTGGTGTCGTAGCGTACAAGTTGGACTTGCCCAAGAATTTGAACAAAGTTCATGATGTCTTCCATGTTTCTCAATTGAGGAGGTACATTAGTGACCCAAATCATGTCTTTCAAGCTGGAATTCCCGAGCTTGAACCGAACCTGTCCTTTGAAGAGAAGCCAATCCGCATTCTAGATCGCAAGGACAAAAAGTTGAGAAGTAAAGTGGTGCCTCTAGTGAAAATTTTGTGGAGATGTGCTAATGTTGAGGAAGAGACGTGGGAACCAGAAGCTACTATGCATATTAAATATCCAAGCCTATTCGATTAAGGTATCTTTCTTTCGCTCAAGTTTCGAGGGCGAAACTTTTTAAATGGTGGGGTGATTGTAACACCAGCAAATGTACCCTATTTTATTTTAAAAATATTATACGGATACTAGTTAGCGTAATTTTAGATTTAGTCTAAAACATAGTTTCGCGTGTCTAATTTAGCAAATCCGAGTTCGTATTCGGACTCTACTCGAAAGTCCGTGTGGGTTACGCCTTAAGCCGGTTTTGGGCTTTTTCCCCATATTTTTCCACTCACTCACCTTATAACCCTAACTCCCTCATTCATTTTTTCACTCACCTGCTTCCTCACCAAGTAACCAAAACCCTTTAATTACTACCCCTTCATTACTCACTCAAATCCTCACCAAGTAACCAAAACCCATTTTTGATCAAACTCAAGTTCATCACTACCCCTTCATTACTCACTCAAATCCTTTAATTTTCATCATAATCACTACCCCTCTTATTGTCCTCTACCTTTAGTGGTAATAAAATTACCGTCTTTCTCATTTTCAATTTATCCGTCTTTCTCAAAGGTGAATTATATTCATCTTTTGTTGTCTATTTGTAGGTGGAGACCTTCAAAACCCCGACAAATATTACTACCTCGTGGAGGAAGAGTTGGAAGACGATTGAAGACGCACAAAGGTAACGGTGAAGGGTTACTCGATATCAATACGTGTTTTAAATGCTTTTCTTGATGTTTAATAAATGTCTAGTGACATTTATTAGTACTTAATATAGTTTTATGTTAGTAAATGTGTTGGAATTGGATGTGTAGCTATAGAATTTGTATTGGTTGATGATTGTTGATGATAGTTGATTTTTGTTGATGAAGTAGGGTGATTTTCGTGCATATGTTGTCCCAGCCAGCCGGCCGGCTGGGAGTGTGGCTGATGTGAAAATGGCTATTTCGAAGTATTTTGGTATTACGTAAGTCTCAGCCGGCCGACCGGGGCCGGCCGCCGGTCAGCCGACCGGCTGAGACACCTCCATATCTTTCCTCTTTTTCTCAAATGGTATGTGGTCCCAGCCGGGTAGCCGGCTGCCGATCCCCTTGACCGGTTGGGACTTCCCTGTAGTTTTGATGGTTTCCAAATGTTTCTGAAGTGCCAGCCGGGTATTCGGCAGCCGGTCCCATTGACCGGCTGGCACACCCTGTAATTCTCCTTCTACTTCTTTTCTTATACTTTCATTTATAATAGTTTGTATGGTTCGTTTATCGTATAAATTTACGGAATAACATTTATTATTCATGTTTAGAAGATATCGTATTCCATTCGCTTATATCACATGTTTTGTGATGGTTTTTGGTTCGTCCCACTTTGAGTCGGTTTTACCTATGTTTTGAATTGAGCACTAATCGTTAAGTGTTATGAACTCTCATTCCCCGGCTATACCTCCTTGCTCGTTAGACTGGAATGTCGGAACAAGGAGATGTATCCATAATGCTTGTATGCATGTTTTAGTGGAGATATGATGACGTTGTTGGGAGGCGAACGCTATGCGTTGATCGACCCGGCGTCAAATGTCGTATCTTTGCAAGGTGGTGTCATTGCATGTAGCGTACCGCTTGATTATGATGCTTGTGCTCTTTCCGCCTCTTTCGTGAAGGTTGACCGAATTTGGGGTACTCGGCTTCTGTGTTTGACCGAGTCTTGGATGCGAAATGTGTATCGCATGTC
Source organism: Heliosperma pusillum (assembly GCA_022085475.1). Lineage (NCBI taxonomy): Eukaryota > Viridiplantae > Streptophyta > Magnoliopsida > Caryophyllales > Caryophyllaceae > Heliosperma > Heliosperma pusillum. The sequence goes on from JAIUZE010013490.1 coordinate 16,266, forward strand.
GAATCGGAACATGTTTATTCCGAGAGTCTGGCCAGGTTTAGACTAGGACCGGATTATTATCGTCGTCCTACCGGGAGGAAATGAGTCTACATATACGAAATGTTTATCGTGTATGGTTCAGGGAAATGTTTAACCCGTGGACGTGTATTGATCATACTTGCTATGTACATGGTGCTAGTGCGTGTCATTAACCGTGAGAGATTATGTTACCATATTCGTCTGTTTGGATGGATGTTTATATGTTGATTATTTATGACCATTGGATGACTTGTCGTGGTTTATATGTCGAGTCTCTATCTTATCAAGTATATGCCGCTAACGGTGAGATCTAAGCCCTAGTGAGTATATAGTTGCGTAAGGGTGTCTTCCTCGAGTATGTCTATAATCGGATGTTTACAGTTTTGTGCTTCATGCACCTATATCTTTATACATTGAAATGCTTATTTTTACTTCTCGTAATTCACATGTATATAATATATATGTATGCTCTACTTGTTTATTACCGTTTAAGTATGTTATTTGTGATATGGCTGGGAGAACCCGGAGTTTCTCCCCACTGACTTTGGCGTTCATGTTTTCATGAATGAACAGGTTGCTTGGATTAATTTTGCTTGTTTTTGGGTTCGAGTGTGAGCTAGTGGGCGTTGGCATCGACGATTCACCCATAGACGTTCTTAGCTAGTTTTCTAAATAACTTTGATGTTTGATAAAGTTTTGAGAGACTACGTCTCTTTGTAGTATATCATACTTTAGCTTGTATTTATTTGACATTCCTCGTACTCTTTCTCTAGCATGTAAAAAGTTTCAAAAATATCGTATTTTTCCGCTATATAAATTCCATGCTTGTTATGATTTATTTTTGCTATCGCGAGGGTTGTCAAAGTAAGCATAACAATACTTAGAATCCTCTTGGAGTTCTGATGATTACAGATAAAGAATCCACCTTGGATTGTTCACACCTCATTTCCCGAATTGACTATGAGATTCACATGTTAGAAAATAAAGAAAGATATTCCACCATTTCTCCTATCATCGATGACTTCATCGCATGGGCTAAGAGTGTAAGTAGACAAGTTTCGGAGCTTGAAACCATTGTAGCATCTCTATGCATTCTAGGCACCACGCCCCTAGAAAGCGTACCACGAATTCCAATTCTATCTCAAGAGTCTACTATATATGCAAGAGGTGATCACTACATGTGATAATCTAGTCAAACGAGTAATCACTTTGGAAGCCGAAATTGAAGACTAAGAGAACTCAATATTGTCAACGGAATATGGGCCAATGACGAAGAGGATGAATACCTCACAAAACCTCATCAAACCAAAGATAGTGAAGATATAGTCAGGGGTAGTGAAGATCAAGATATGACTACCTTACTCGATTAGAACGTCCTTATCAAGGTGTCTCTCAGAATACTCCAACCATTAATGGTCCAATTACTAACACCAATGTCGTCACCCCAAATGATGGCGAAGATACATCTACTGACCATCTACTGAAACAACTACAGAAGACAAAGGCTAATCTTTTAGTCTGGCAGTTAGTTGCAAGTTATTTCCCCATCGCCAAGCTTTATTACAAGCATAGTCAAAACTGAATGTGGCGCACGACTCTACACCTGACGACGTAGTCAACTTGGTCCTCCAAGACTTAATTATGCTAAGTAACCCAGTTACTTTCTCAGATGACGATTTACCTCCTTTCGGTGCCAGTCACAATCTCGCTCTATATATCACAACCACGTGCCTAAACAAGAACGTACGAATGACTTTGGTAGATGATGGCTCCGCAGTAAATGTCATACCACTAAAAACAACGCGTTAATTGGGCATGAAAGAATCAGATTGGGCTCCTACCAGCCAAGATGTTCGAGCATATGATGGAACACGACGTAAGGTGATAGGGCTAATCAACCTCACCATCGCCACTATGCCAATTTAACGAAAGGTCAACATCCAGATTGTGGATATCAAAGCATCCTTCAATATACTTCTAGGGAGGCCTTGGATTCACGTTTCTAAAGCGGTAACATTCACCTTGCACCAGAAGATCAAAATTCCTCTAGATGGCAAAGTAGTGACGATTAATTCGTCACCTATAAAAGCTGTAATTGAGAAAATGTCCGGCAACCAAGTAGTCACAGATCCAGTATATGAGCTTGAGGGATTTCAGAGCATAAATCTCGTAGAGAGTGAGTTTGCACCTCTATACTTTGATCCATACTCCAACTTAGTGGTCAACCACATACTCAAATCTCAGGGATACTTCCAAGGAATGCCATTGAACCCCATCAGGAAGAGTACCTTTTCACCCTACAAAGAAGGGAATTCCGGAAAGATACCATTAGAATTGGGGTACAAACCCACAAAGAAAGAAACTCTGGATATGCTTACTCAAGTCCAAAATCGTAAGAGTCGAGGAATCCAGATGCAACCTTATCTCCCTACTCTAAATGGATACTTCGTTAAGGAGGGGAGTCGAGAATACTTTCACGGATTTCCTGAACCATGACACTATAAGGGAATACAACAAGCTGGAATCGAGGTCTTCCACGATTGTTATTTTATACCCTCAGGAACGGTTCCTACCGTCAAAACTCGTTGATCACAGACGCTGGCTCAAGTCAGCCAAAAGGATGGAGAAAGTCGATCAAGTGGACTAACAATCAAGGAAAGCTCTTCAAACTCAATACAGGAGAAAGAGATATGTTCACAGGAGAACCAGAAGATAACGAATTCGAGTCAGAGTCGGAGTCGGAGTCGGAGTCAGAGTCTGAGTCTAGCGAAGTTCCTAGAGAGTCTCCTCTTGTCGTCACCCCCATCCCTTTATTCCTCCTAGCGTAGCATCGAATAATAATAGAAGCTTGAGGAATGTCCTAGCAGATGTTCCCTTACTGCCACTAACTACTAAACAGATCGCGTCTTTGTTTCTGCTATTTTCAAATTTTAATATGAATAAATCAGATTCTGCTTACTCCTTATTTTTTTCTAAATGCAATTCTATTTATGATGATAATGAGGATAATCCTGACCCAGACTCAATCGAATTACCTTCCTATATAATTAAAGAAATACTACAAGATGGGGAAGGGGAACCATTTATAGAAAATACCGAACCCATCGACGTAGGGACCAAACTAGAACCCCGAGAACTTAGGATAGGGACGACCTTAAACCTTGCCAAAAGAGCCAGCTTTGTCGACCTCCTACACGAATTCAAAGACGTTTTCGCTTGGTCTTACAAAGACATGTCAGGGATCGACAGAGATATTGCAGAGCACCGAATTCCAATCAAACTAGGTTTCAAACCCGTAAAACAGAAGCTTCGTCGGAGGAGGACTGAATGGGCTCTTAAGATCAAAGAAGAGATCGATAAGCAATTCAAAGCCGGGTTCATCAACGTATCTGAGTACTCTGACTGGGTAGATAACATAGTACCCGTACCCAAAAAGGATGGGGGAATCCAGGTTTGTGTTGATTTCAGAGACTTGAACAAAGCGAGTCCCAAGGACGATTTTCCTCTACCACATATCGACATATTGGTAGATAATAAAGCAGATCACGCATTGTTATCTTTCATGGATGGGTATGCCGGGTATAATCAGATCAAAACGGCCTAAGAAGATATTCATAAGACAGTTGTCGTCACTCAATGGGGCATGTATTGCTACACAGTTATGCCATTTGGGCTGATTAATGTTGGAGCCACATATCAACGTACCGCGGCCACACTGTTACACGACATGATGCATAAAGAAGTAGAGGTGTACGTAGATGATATTATTGTCAAATCCAAAGACAGGAAGGGACACATCGATAACCTTCGCAAATTCTTTCTCAGATTGCGCAAGTACAACATGAGACTCAATCCTCAGAAATGTGCATTTGGAGTACATCAGGCAATCTTCTGGGATATGTCGTCAGCTAGAGGGGAATAGAAATTGATCCATCCAAGATTAAAGCCTTAATCGAGATGCCACAGCCCCAAACAGAGAAGGAGGTTAGAGGATTTCTAGGCAAGGTACAATATGTGAGTCGGTTCATATCGAAACTCACTATGATCTGCAAACCTATTTTCAAAAAGCTTAACAAAACATATCATACCATGTGGGATGACGACTGCCAAAAAGCATTTGACAAAATTAAGAAGATATTGGCTAAGCAACCAGTGGTAATGCCTCCTCAACGAGATCAACCTCTTCGTTTATATCTCACAGTCCTAGACACAGCCATGAGGGCTATGCTCGCGCAGACCGTTGGAAAAGAAGAAAGAGATATCTACTACCTTAGTAAGAAGTTTTTAGAATAAGAGTGTAAATACACACCTCTCGAAAAGACATGCCTCGCTCTTGTGTGGCCAACAAAGAAGCTACGCCTCTACATGCTTAGCTACTCTGTCAAGGTGTACTCCAAAATGGACCCCATCAAATACCTTTTCGAGAAACCCATCCTCAACGGACGTTTGGCAAGATGGACCTTAATGCTCTCAGAGTTCAATCTGAAATATGTACCTCTGAAAGTCATAAAGGGACAAGTCGACTCCTGGGACCTTTATTTTGATGGTGCATCGTATTTAAGAGGATTTGGAGTGGGGGTATTGCTCATTTCTCCTGAAGGTGAGAATACCATGCTATCTCTCAAACTCGACTTCGAGGTAACAAATAAAGCAGCGGAATATGAAGCTTGCCTCATTAATCTATAAGCAGCAGTCATTTTAGGCATTAAAAATCTTCGGGTTCATAGAGAAATCAATCAGGTTATAGGATTATGGAAAATTCGAAGTGAAAGTCTAGCACCCTATCAAGCTAGAATAAATCAAGTCGCCTAGTTCTTTGATCAAGTCACTTATCTACATCTACCTCGAGAAGAGAATCAGTTCGCAGACGCTCTAGCAAAACTTGCGGCCATGATCAATATGCCAGACAACATGATCGAAATGCCTTTATGCATCCAACGACGTTCAGAACCAGCCTATGTGCACCAACTTACAGATGAAGAAGAATGCCAGAGGAACCGTGGTTTCAAGCCATTCTAAACTTCAAACTCAATGGTACACACCCACCAGAAATAGATAAGAGGGGACAACGCGCTATACGCCTATTAGCCTTTCAATACCTCCCCATGCAAGGAAAACTGTACAAAAGAACACCTCTTGGTGTCATCTTGTGTTGCCTTGATCGTACACAGGCACAAACAGTAATGAAAGAGGTTCACGATGGAGAATGCGGTCCCCACATGAGTAGACCCATGATGGCAAAGAAAATCACATTTTTAGGATACCACTGGACGACAATGGAGTCAGATTGTATTAAGTACGCCAGACACTGCCATAATTGCCAAATCTTCGGAAATGTACAGCATGTTCCTCCCTTGATGCTTTACACCATGACATCTCTTTGGCCATTTTATGCGTGGGGAATCGACATTATTGGAAAAATCACCCCAGCCAGAACAGAAGGCACTGCTTCATTTTGGTAGCTATCGATTACTTCACCAAATGGGTCGAGACAGCATCCTACACTAGTCTCAACGCTAAAAATGTGGCAAAGTTCATACAAACCAATATTAACTGCCGATATGGTTGCCCACATGAAATCACCAGTGATAATGGTTTACATTTCCAGGCCGAAACTAAGCAATTGCTAGCCAAATACAAAATCAAGCATCATCATTCCTCGCCTTACAGACCTCAGACTAATGGCGCAGTAGAGGCAGCTAATAAAAATGTCGTCACAATCCTCAAGAAAATGATCGACAATTACCGCGATTAGCCAAGAAAGATACCCTATGCGTTATGGGGCTATCGCACTTCAGTTAGGACACTTACTGGGGCCACTCCTTTCTATTTAACTTACGGGGTGGAAGCTGTACAACTAGTAGAACTAGAAATCTCATCTCTTCGTATTCTTTTGGAAAGTGAAACTCTGAAAGCTGATTGGAAAAGAGATATATATGATGAAATTGTCCTCTTGGACGAGCGAAGACTGCGTGCATTACATAATGTACAAACATATCAAGCACGTATCCAGCGAGCCTTTAATAAATGGGTTAAATCCAGAAACATCAAAGAAGGGGACTTGGTGCTCAAATCAGTCAGAGCTCTCCTGCCTGTTGATCAACGAGGAAAATTCAAACCTAATTAGGCCGGGCCTTTCTTAGTCAAATCCATATTCTTAGGGGGTGCAGCTAGAATCACAGACTTCGATGGGAACGAATTCGCTAACTCTACCAACCTAGACCAATTGAAACGTTACTACCCTTAGCATAGGTCGAACAACAAAAATAGGGAGCGCCTCGCGTCAACCCAAATGCCGCTCATGCGACACAAAATAATATTAGCCCTGGCCAGATAATTAATGTCGCCATGCTCTTGCATTTTGACGTTTGGATTATCCTCGTGTCATCAAATAAATGGAATTTTACTTCTTTTGGGAGTAAGCAAGGCACATGACATCTTTCTCTAAGTTCATTCCAAGCTCTTGCTTCGAACAATTATTCTCTTACATTTTCAAACTACGCCCAAGGTTTGATTTCATTTTTTCTAATGAATACGTAGGCAATCCTTCACAGAATTCAACCCGTTACTATTTTAAATGTAAATAGAAGGACATTTGCATTTGAATTTGAACTTCGACAAGGATAATAATGGAAAATATCATCATTTTCTTAAATAAACTAAAACATTATTCATTACTCCATAATTAATAGTAATACGCCATATACATAAAAATGTTGAAATAAAAGATAGGCTAGGATTCTAAAAACTCCGCCATTTATTACAACTCAAATAATACTAAATAATATAATATGACTAAGGCTATTCTTCCATCTTCCCCTTGCCTTTGTCACCTTTGTCATTCTTCTTGTCTCGACCACGAGCCGGACGCTCTTGTGTTATCTCAAACCTAATCACCAATGGTCTTTCTCGCGGTCTAACATTACCCTTTCTATCCATCACCATCCTCACAACAGCAGTAGTTTTCGGTTTCTTCGCTGGACGAATAACTAGGAATCCGGCTTCTTCTTCCACTTCAGTCAGATACTTTTCTTTCTCTTCAGCCGCCTCGCGGATTTTGTAATCCACGGGCTCGTGTTTCCTCAGTTTCTCACGTTCTTCAGGAGTACTAGCCTTTCTCCATTTCAAATATGAGCGAGATACCCATAACGAGCTGACTGGAACGAGTATATACCACATGTTCCTCTGATCCCGCCTAGTGGCCCATTCCCGACAAGACTCTGCAGTATGAGCCAAGGCAGTCTGGGGAACGATATCAAGTCTCGGTATTTTCTTTTTAAGGCAACCTTGCCTCAACAATCTCTCCGGAAATATACATACCATAGATTTAAAGCCAGGAAGGCGAACTGACCGAGTAGAATCCAGAGATGATACCCCAGTGACTGACCTGAGATGCCACCATGGCACGATCCATCGAATCAAAAGACCTCCTTCACTCTTCAGCTTATTTTCACAATAGTTGCATATTCGGGTAAAGTCCATCATGTAGAGCCTGGTTCTCATAGTAATTGATTGAGCACGATATCCTGGCACATGAACTGGGGGCTCGATCAACCGCAGCCGTTTCATCAGCCATATCTGCAGCAAAAAGAAAAAAGAACACGTCAACAAAAGAAAAACGGAAACAAAAAAGAAGAAGAAGAAGAAACAAAAAAGAGACGGAAAAAAAAAAAAAAAAAAAAAAAAGAGAAAAGAAAAGGTTTTTTCTTACAAGATCATGTGACAGCAGATATATGAAAATTCTCGATTCGCCATCTTATTATCCAATCCAATAATGATCTCACCTAGACAAAGGCATGATGGGCTCTTGCGCAGCTCCATTTGTTCCACCAAGTTCAAGAAAAGATGATCCCTTCTCATCTCCTTATCAACATGGCCTTGCAAGATATAGCAATGCAGATTGCAAAATCCAAAGGCTCTGCGCCTCAGAGCATACGATATAGAAGGGTCCTCCCTATTTATGAATCAATCAACAAAATTGTGCATACGGACGCCTTTTGAGGTCACATAACGATCCACCTCAGCCTTGGTCAATCCAAGAAGGTCCCTGAATTTATTCTTATATCCTTGGGAGCTAAGGGGTATAACTGGTGCATCTTCAGGGTCCCTCCCTCCAATGTCAACTATCTCTTCAGGAAAGAGACAAATATCGCCTCCAGGAAAGGCAAAAAAAAGAAAATTCAGGTCCCAATATTCAAGACAAGCATCAAAGAAAGGCCTCACAACCTTCACTAATTTTAGGCTAAATATCGAACCTTGATTGAAAGCACCCATATCATGCTTCTGTACATTTGTGAACTCATTAGTCCACTCTTTAAGACAGTTTTTAAAAGCATCCATGATTGTGAAAGTTTTGTGATTACAGAGATTCTGTGTGGTAGACGTATAATAGACGGAAGAATTGTATGAATAATAACTTCCCCGACACATCTATTATAATATTCCCTCTTTCCAAATTTCAATCAAGGACGGACTCACCCAAAAACCGACACAGCATAATCTACGCCTTTTTCGAAAAGTCGCAGCTCTTGTTGCGCCTCTTCCCCAGGTTCATTGTCCTGATTTCCAGCTTTGGATTTTTCCTAAATTATGTCTGACTATAAATTCCTATTCCTATAGGATATGGCTTTGGTAATATGCCGAATTTCCATAGTATTGGATTTCCGGATCCTTGTCGGGTTCGCTTTTCGAGATGGAATTCGACATTGCCGTCGAATGAGCACATTTATTCATTTTTTTAGGAAATCATTTCCGGACATTTTCTACAATTTCTTATATACTTACATTTCTTTTAAAATTTCTTTTTTTAGGGGGTAGCCCTCCATAACATCCAGTCATTTTTGTGCATTTTTTCACATTCCATTTTCCTTTTGCACCGGTTTAAGCCACCAATATGCTACATGTAAATAATGTGATTTCTATTATGTAAGTTTTATGTGATTTTCGGCAGTATGACAGGAAAAACCGTCGTCTACCAAACCTGTTTTTAAGACTAACCTGTAGGAACATAAAATTCCCAACAATAAAATCACTCAAAAGAGGCATATACATCAAACAGGGGGCTCTCGCCCAAAACAAAATCCAAAAATCCAAAGCTGGGGGCTTTCACTCGAGACAAAGTCAAAATATACAAAAACAAGTCAAAATGTACACGTCAACAACAAAGCAGAGGGTAGCTAATCCTCATCGCCACAAAGCATGGCTACGGTCATCTCGAGAGCGGGAATCATAGCATCCCTAGCCTCCAGCTCCCTCAGTTGATGAGTCGTCTCCTCCCGAGACTCCACCAGCTCCCGCTCCAAGACTCTTTGTGAAGAAATGCTTCATTTCAATCACTTCATTTCAAAATACATGAAGATACAAAAAAGAGGAAATAGAGGTTCATACCTGTCGATCCCGACCACCTGAGAGCGCCTCGATGGCCGAAGCCCGCAGCTGGTTGGCCATCCTCCACAACGCTACATGCCGAGACGGTGCCACCTGCATTCAATTGAAAATAAAGGTCAAATCAAAAGCATTCCTAAGCAGGGAAAATAAAAGGAAGATAGCCAAAGCTTACCCTCCTCACTAGGTGTTGCCAATCCTCCAAACCAGCGTCGGTCACCGCCTCAATAAAATTGCGGAGCTCCGAGATGGTCGTGAAAGCGACTGCATCAGTGTACTCAAACACTTCAGGGTAAGCTGGGACTCGACGCCCGCCACCTCGATCTCCTACAAAGGTCGAATGGCTATTTAATTAATGATCATTCGTCATTATCTCAAGTCAATTCAAAGTAAACAAGAAACAAGCAATGCTTACCACTATCGGCCAGTATGGCAGTCTCTAGTGAAAGAACCCGGAATAATCCTCACCGGGAAGCAGGAGGGCATCCCCACTTGCACCGGCCAAGTCAGCCTCTCGCTTAGCGTTAGAAGGCTCCCTAAAAATCGACCCCGGAGGATCGATGGGAACTGTGAAGGTGTCACGAGAGCAATGTCGAGTCCAACGCTCGCCCAGGTACCACACATGTCCCATAGGCGTCCTCGGCAAAAACCGACTCGAGCTCCTAGGACGCAAGACCTCGGCTACAGAAGGCGGATCATCTTGGTAGTCCCCCGAAGGGAACCCACTAAAAATGAAGAAACAAGGAGGTCATTCCTATAATCAGTTCTAGAAGCGAAAGGGTCATTCCTATGATCATTTCCAAATAAAAGACAAAAAAGATGGAATCAAAGATACTTACGTGCTCCAACTGCAGGGCATTCACGCCCCTCCGACAGATATCATAAGAAAAACGATGGCTCTTCCTACGACACATCACCCAATCCCTCACGACTAGGTACGCCCTCGGCTTCAGCTCCGTCCTCTTGGGCGCGAAGCCTGAAAAATAGGAGTACACCCACGCCTGAAAACAAGATAACAATCGTTCAACAACAATATGAAATATCGATCTTTCGATCAAATGCAAGATGAGTTACTCAATAAATGCAAAAAGGAAATTTCATACCTCCAACAAGAGCCCAAGACCAAGAGTAGCAGGAGAAGTCCCCTTCTCCATCAGCTATGGTCTAACCATGGCCCTCATGTAGCAGATGAGGACTGCAAAGCCAGGAGTAACCCAGTCCCACTGACCTAGGCTACTCAAGTCATACAAAAAAGGAAGAAGCTTTGTCAACAGCCCCTCCCCCTTATCTTCAGAATAAACCGAAGACAAGAGCCACCACAACTAGAGTCGAGCCCTCTGCTCAGCTGTTCAAGGAGAAGGAGGTACCATCTCCCCACCTATCCTCACTCTAACCCGGGAAGGGTAGCTGCCCTTGTCGGCAGGTTCCTGCCGATCAAAATCCTTGCCTCCTCTAAGTCAACCCTCATAGCTGTCGACGGCCACTCTAAAGACTCCTCTCCGCACGGCAGACCCGAAATAATGTCGTAGTCCTCCGACGTGACCTCAACCTCTCCAAAAAGGCATATTAAAGGTCGAATTTGTATCGCAATACCGATCAAGAAAAGCCCGAATCAGGCTAAGGTTAGCCCGAATCTTCCTCGCCTTGATCGCCCTCCTTGCCCGGACCAAGCCCCCGAAGGCTCTTGCCTCGACGAGAGCCCTCTCCTCCTCCGTCAGACTCTTATAGGCCTCCATCATTGTCGTATAGCCGGAAAAGCACCTCATGTTTTCTACATCTTGTATCAATTTAAGTCAAAAGAAAAATCATCATTAATAAATGAGAAATGAAATGGTAAATGGGTACAAAGAATGTTAAACAATAACTTACCATACTGTGCACCGTCCGATAAGACAGATGGCTCTCCACCGCCCAAATGAGATGTCTACTATCCCATTTCTCGGCCCACTCAGGTGCACCCAACAGCTGGCGTCCTCCTCGTCCTATATAGGCCCTTCTAGGGACCTCCTTGGCCTCCCGGCCTCCTCGAACACCCCAGTTGGCAACTCTTCTCCCACATGGGAAGAAGAAGGCTCAAGGTCTAAAACAATAGGGGTTCCCTCCTTTGTGGAAGGAATATCACTTGCAAAACCGAAGCCAGGTCAATTCGTTTCAAGACATTTCAAGCATTTTCAAGCTCTAAAGGAAGTTTTCCGGTCATCTTAGGCCATTCCTTCCAAAACCTGACTACACATGTAAGGGTTGGGTCAAGTCAAGTCTAGTTAAAAGCCTAGTCACGGGTTTGAGTTGAAATTTTGACAGCATTTCGCTATAATAGCGGTTATATCCTAGAAAAAAGTCCTGCAGAAGCCGTCGCAAATCAAAAATCCGACACCACAACAAGTTTACCCATTACACAAGGGTTACAAAACACCAAATTTCATCCAAAATGGACAATCCTAAGGGGGTTTTCGAGGCGATTTTTGAATCAGTAGAGTGACCGCCTCATTAGTTCAAAATTTGACGAAAACGCAAAAAGAATACATGGTTATGTTCCTAACAATGCGAATTGTTCATTTCTACTATCAATTTCTATCATACAAATTAAATGGAGGCAAATCCCAAATTTTCGACATTTTAAAAAGGAAGAACTCTAATTGGAAACTCTAATTCAAACAAAATTAAGAGTTTAAAGCAAAGCTAAGATACATACCTCGATTAGTCATGCTTTGTGGTTTGATTTGATCAAGTTTCGACGGATTTTGGTTACGGTTTGAGAGGTTTTCGAGTATTTTATGTTTTGAAATAATGAAAATAAAGTTTCGTCTGTCGCGTTATTACTTAGACAGGGACGAGCTCAGGTAATGACGAAACAATTGTTGCGCCTCTTCCAAAGGTCGCAGCTCTTGCTGCGCCTATCCCTCAACAAGATTTCACTTCAATTTGAAAATTGTTTACAAGTTTTTTATTTGTGGGACTAAATCTTGTGCGCATCTTCTTTGACATCTTGTTTCACAAGATTGGTTCTATTTTGAGACTCGCGTCTTGACAAGCTTCAAAACCGTCACATGATGTTATCATCTCAGAAAGGACCCACCTTCCGGACATACAATCTGTGGGCCCGTCTTTTATTACCAGAATTTTGCTCGCCACAACAAAGCAGATTTCCCGGAATGATTCAATGTTGACAGAGTCTTCCATATATCAAGTTTCGCAAATTTCTTTCAATATATGTTTCCCCAACGAGAGTTCGCCTGAGGACAGAGACAGGCAGATTCTCACATATAACGACTGATGAGCCTCATGATGCACTCCACTCAAGCGGCTGGCTAGCCTCATTACGCACCCCATTCAAACGGCTGGTGAGTCTCACTACGCACCTCATCCCAAATAAGAAGATGTCTTAGGTATGACTCCTTCTTATGGCTGGCGAGCTTTTATACGTAGTCTAAAGGACTGTAAACGACCCTCCTCGATGGTCGATAGACTTTAAAATGTTCCCGACGGCAGGTCCTTGGTTCAGACCCTTTGAACAGCCTCACGTCTCCATAGCTGTCAAGTTGTAATCTTCGATTGACCAGGTGGCTATACTTTGACTTTTGCCTTGTCCAAGCCTCAGTCAAAGTGGGTGCTCTGTAGATACCTCGTTTCTACACCTTCCGCCAACCACCCAGTCATGATTGGACTGCATGTTTGGTACGCGGAACGATTTATAACAGTTCGTAAGTTTATCGTCAAGATAGCTCAAACACTTGTTTCTACCCATTGGTCATCATCTACGCACAGGTACGGTTGTTTTGACAGTCATTAGAGTTCATTTGCAGTCTGGGTCTAAGACCGCTTCATTTTCTACAAACCGTTTTAAAACTCTAAGTCGGAAAGCGCGAGAATTTTCTGGATATTTTATTAATATTTCAAATTCTATTTTTTTGATAAATATATCTCGTATCGTTTAGAAGGGAAGTATAGATTAACCGCAATTCAATAATAGAAACTTGGAAATTTTTCTTCCGCGGAAGGAAACCTCTAGGAAAATGACGCAGCAGGTGCTGCGCCTCTTCGAAAGATCGCAGTTCCTGTTGCGCCCCTTCCCCTGTCTCTTTTCTCCATTTGCAGATAAGTTTGTATTGTTTCAAAACTCTTCGTATTTTCTGCTATAAAAGGAGAGCATTGTTCTCACTTTTGAGGCACGCGAGTGTTCAGCGCCTTCTCTTATGTCTTTGCATTCTAGACCTTGCTCTAAACTTTTCGAAATCTACGTGCTTGATCAATCGACCACGTAAGCTCAGATCCTTCGGGGTACCTCTCACGTTTGCATTGACCGACCAATTTGACCACTACATAATCAATCAACTTAATCAATCTAGTTCTTTAACGAGGGCATATTCTGCATACATTCGAGTCGAGCTATTGCTAAAACGTAACTTAATTAATATCTCGTTTCGTCAACATGTAAGTCTAAGGGTGTAAATCTCATATTTTATTATCTTTTATTATTCGTTCAATTAATGTAAGATCCATGTCAGAAAAAAATTCAAAACCGATTTCAAAGTAAAACCTTTTTTTAACAAAATATTTTTAGTAGTTATCAGACGTCGAGAAGAAACGCAGAAGCATCAGCGCCTCTTCGAAGAGTCGCAGGACCTGCTGCGCCTCTTTCAGAGGCTGCCTGCTCCTGCTCTTCTTCCTCTTCCTCTGGTCTCTACGTCTTTGTTTTCCTTTCTTATTTTCTCTTTTCTTCGTACATAAATCATATTTAATCTTTTATAAATCGTTTTGTTCTTGACTTAGATCCCTAATAATTCAATATTAGCGGGTTTTCGTCTTTGAATGAAATTCGGGTTTTAGAGGTTCGATTCGTTCGTATCAAATCTTTGGATTCGTTGTTGATACAAATTGTGTAATTAATATTTTAAACCACTTCTATTCGAGTCATAGGTCAATAATCCATCGTAAATATACAAAACAACATTAACTGCTTGCGATTCTGACTTCACAGTAAAAATTAAACTCAAGAACAGACGCAACAAGCCATGCGCCTCTTTCAGAGGACGCAGTTGTTGTTGCGCCTGTTCTGGGTTGACTTCTGTCCCTGCACTTCTGTTTTCTCCTTGACGTAGCTTTAATTACGTAATTAATTAAATATTAGTCGTATTATCGCTCCTAATCTGTCTTTTAGTTGATTTCCCGAATCATTAGTAGAGGCCGCTATCGAGGCGGGCGGGATTAGGTGTACGATTAAAAAACTTCCTAATACGTACCCTCACCACTTACTTCAGATTGCTGTGAGCATCCATGTTCATTGGCATCCACGAGAGTCATTCTATACATATACATTCTATACATTAATTGTGACCACTTGAGGTTCCTCTCCTTTTGGGTGAGATTTTTGTGATTTCGAGGAAGATGGAGTGAGTTGCGCAACTTTTCTTTGTAAAGCTTTGATGTTGTTGATAGGGGTGACTGTGGTATTATAATAAAAACTGAAAGACGTTAATCATAAAAAAAATGAAATAAAGTAAGAGTTTGGAAATTACCAAGGAGGTTTAGACAAAGTAAATGGATGAGAAATGAAAACTGAAAAGTAGTGTGACAACCCTCGCGATAGCAGAATTAAAACATAATAAGCATGCAATTTATATAGCGGAAAATACGATATTTTTGAAACTTTTACATGCCAAAAGAAAAGTACGAGGAATATTAAATAATTACATGCTAGAGTATAATATACTAGAAAGAGACGTAGTCTCTCAATATGTTATCAAACATCAAAGTTGTTTAGCAAACTAGCTAAGAAACGTCTAGGGGTGAATCGTCGAGGCCAACGCCCGCTAGCTCACACCCGAACCCAAAAACAAGCAAAATCCATCCAAGCAACCTGTTCATCCATGAAAACATGAACGCCACAGTCAGTGGGGAGTAATTCCGGGTTCTCTTAGCCATATCACAAATAACATACTTAAACGGTGATAAACAAGTAGAAGCATACATATATATATATATACATGTGAATTACGAGAAGGATAAATAGGCATTTCAATATATAAAGATATAGGCGCATGAAGTAAAAAACCGTAAGCATCAGATTATAGACGAGCTCGGGGAAGACACCCTTAGGCAACTATATACTCACTAGGGCTTACATCTCACTGTTAGCGGCATATATTTCATAGACAACTCGGGGAAGACACCTTAGGCAACTATATACTCACAAGGGCTTGCATCTCACCGTTAGTGGCATATACTTGATAAGGTAGAGACTCGACAAACAAACCACGCCAAGTCATCCAACGGTCACAAATAATAAACATATAAACATCCATCCAAACTGGAGTGTAAACCCCAAAGGAATGCAAGTTTAAGGGATGCTTGATTAGGCCTCCTCAAACTGAGAACAATCTCAAGCAGAAATGGATGTTGTTTTAGAGAGGGTGAGTTGTTCTAACTGAAAATTCTAGGATATGACTTAGAGACACTCCTCTACAGCATGGCACAAGAGAAAGGACTCAAAGACTAGTTTTCTGAGACACGTTTAAAGTGTTACAGCAATGCACAAACACCCTAGACTAGACTCAAACAGCAAGCAAGCTAGTCACAGTAAGGCACAGACTTAACATAACTCACAAAGCAAGACACTGATCAGACACCTTGAAGATGTATCAGGCTTGACTCAAACTACATCACTTAGCACAAGTTTGAAAGATTTGAGAGGATTCTCAAGCTAATTCATTCATAAAAGTCTGCCTCAAAACAATACATAAGACTCTCCTTATATAGGGAGGCTGATACAATGTGAACCCTTGGATGTTAAGTCCATCTGAGGGCCAACTTTAAGCTTGAACTACTACAACAGCTAACTAATTAAGAGCCTCACAAGAGGATGAGTTTAACAACTAGCTAGTACAGACACAAAGATACAAAACAGACTGATGCAAAAAGCTATAAAGCAGTTTTTGGATTTTTCCTGAAATGGAAATCTGTTGTTCTTGTTGTTTTGCTGCTTTGCTCTGGGTGTTTTGCTGCTCCTTGGGACTCTCCACTCTTATTAGGACGTAGATAAACCTGCCTTGGATGAGGACAAGTTGACTTAAACAAAAGGAAACCACAATCTGAACTTGTACTTTCTCTGCTTTGATGTTCATTGGACTCTAGCTTGGGCTGCTTGTTACTTGAGTTTTTGCTAGACTTCAAAAGGGATTATACTGGACAAACTTGTTGATTAGTGGGTTAGCTTGATGGCAGGCCATGGTGGGGGTGGTTGGGATGCTCTGGTGTACTTCCTTGGTGCTGGGTTTGCTAACTGGTCTGCTGGGCTCTGACTGGCATTGTTTCTGTCTTTTGTGGAGAATGTGGACTGAATTGGACCTTGGCATGGCTTGGCAAGCCCTGGACTATCTTCCTCAGTATCTTGGCTTGGTTTGGCTTGAAGTTGGCTTGCCATGGCTTGTTGTTTAGACCTTGTGACTCGAGTTTCCATCTGAGGGGGTCTTGGGGTCAGGCCTGTCTGGCTTGTGGCTTGATCATCAAGGCCCCTTGGGTGAGCTCCTGCTGCACAAACATTTGATTATAGTAACATTATCTCTCACGGTTAATGACCCGCACTAGCACCATGTACATTGCAAGTATGATCAATTCGCATCCACGGGATAAATATTTCCCTGAACGCATACACGATTAACATTTCGTATATGTAGACTCAATTCCTCCTGGTAGGACGACGATAATAATAATCCGATCCTAGTCTAACTCTGGCCAGACTCTCGGAATAACATTTTCCGATTCGACATGCGATACACATTTCGCATCCAAGACTCGGTCAAACACAGAAGTTGAGTACCCCAAATTCGGTCAACCTTCACGAAAGAGGCGGAAAGAGCACAAGCATCATAAACAAGCGGTACGCTACATGCAATGACACCACCTTGCAAAGATGCGACATTTGACGGCCGGGTCGATCAACGCATAGCGTTCGCCTCCCAACAACGCTATCCAGCGAGCCTTTAATAAATGGGTTAAATCCAGAAACATCAAAGAAGGGGACTTGGTGCTCAAATCAGTCAGAGCTCTCCTGCCTGTTGATCCACGAGGAAAATTCAAACCTAATTAGGCTGGGCCTTTCTTAGTCAAATCCATATTCTTAGGGGGTGCAGTTAGAATCACAGACTTAGATGGGAACGAATTCGCTAACTCTACCAACCTAGACCAATTGAAACGTTACTACCCTTAGCATAGGTCGAACAACAAAAATAGGGAGCGCCTCGCGTCAACCCAAATGCCGCTCATGCGACACAAAATAAAACCGGCCCTGGCCAGATAATTAATGTCGCCATGTGATCGGTTCTGTCGCGGTCCCGATACAAAAATAATTTACCCAGACTAGGCTAACAACATAAGGAATATAATTAGGGAAGTAGGGTGTCGATCCTCAGGGAGTACGTGTTACTTATGAATTGCTATGGATTGGTTTTCATTTAGAATCGAGTCACTTGAGTTGGTTGTCTAAACTACAAACATAAAATAAAATGACAAGTATATAAATGACGATATGTAAAGAACAATTATGTAAATTGCAAAATAAAAACCCAGAACAGAAGACATACCCGATCGGGTTGTCACGTACCCGATCGGGGAAACCCTCTGATCTGAATATCAACAACTAAATTCTATCTAAAGACGGTATTTAAATGACAATATTGAAATCTAACTAACTAAATTATTAAACTAGATAATAATAATAAAGTAAATCTATCTAAGAAAGAAAATGGAAAGACGATAAAATAAACTAGCTAGATAACAATAAAATAAACTATCTAATGTGGTAAGATAAACTAAATAATCAAGTTGATATAGTGAAAGAGAAATACATGTAAAACTAATTAAAAGTCTCATAGATACCAATATTAGAATTACTATGGTTGTCTAGGCCTTGTAGTGGTATATTCCTTCCGGATTCGTACCGACCTTTTAGTGGGTCCTAACGTCCTTTCAGCATGGTTAAGTCACTAAACCCCTATTGGTAGTCCTAATTCCTATCCCAACTCTCGTTATAAAGATAGAAATGACTAATACAAACAATTGCTTATGGCCACTAAACAAAGTTATAGAATTTGACACGACCAAAGGAAGAAACAATTTAGATGGTTCAATTGGTAACTACTCTTCTTATAATTCATTTAACTCGTAAATCATTTCAAATATTACAACTCTATTTATTTTATTTACACAATGATAATTTTACAATATTAGAATTAATCTAATTTATATGATTATGTGATTAAGTAAATTAGCAAGAAAAAGATATATGAAATTAAACTATGAAATATAAATACTAAAGTGATTATGGTGATTATGTTAACAATGATTCTAATGACAATTTTTAGGATTATTTGATTAGGTAAATTATAAGGTGACATGCTAAACAATACTTTGGTTTTAACTAGATTAATTTTAGTTTGATTTCCTAATAACATCAATATTATGAAAATGATACTAGTGAGATTATAATTCATGATGACTAAAATTGCATAAGTAAATCAAGATTAGAGAATTACCGAATTGGAATAAGAGTATATAAGAACGAAAGTAAGAACAAATATCCCATAACAAAAGCTACGAAAACACTAGAGAAATACTAAGAAATAAACTATAAAAACTTGTAAGAAAGTATGCTAAAAGATATGTAAATATGATAATAGATTATATGAAAGTTAGATTAGATAAAGGATGAAGGATGATTATTGTGTGTGATGATCATTGGCTTTTATAGGGATGCATGGCTGCTGATCCCTCTCCAAATTCGTACCCTAGTCAAAGCATTAATGTACTCATTTAAGCTCGGATTGAAGAAGAGCCAAGTAACGTTCTCTTGCAGAAATAACCGATCGGGTATTGGGCAATCCGATCGGGTTTTTGTGTAATATGGATTTTCCGTCTTTTCATCTTAGGCACGGAATCCTATGCCTTGGTCTTGGTCAATGTACTACGGAATTGGGCTTGGGCTGATCTTCTCTTGACTTGGATTGAGGTTTCCTTTTAAAGTTCAAAGCCAAAATCCAAATTGAGTTCATTCGAGGAAGGATGTAGCGGAATCGTAATCAAATCGTGAACTGGCTATCATCAATTCCTTGAAAACTCGTATCCTAGTGTCTTTGCTCCATAAAGTAGGAGAATATAGCAAAACCGCTTCATTTCCTATAAAACGAGTCAAAACACGCAAAACAACTAGAATAGCAATATTAGCTCGTTAATCACTTAACAAAGTGCATAAATCGTATAGAAATCGAGCTAAAACGGGGGATAAATCAGTACAAAATATCACTTATCACCATGCTCTTGCATTTTGCCGTTTGGATAATCCTCGTGTCATCAAATAAATGGAATTTTACTTCTTTTGGGAGTAAGCAAGGCACATGACATCTTTCTCTAAGTTCATTCCAAGCCCTTGCTTCGAACAATTATTCTCTTACATTTTCAACCTACGCCCAAGGTTTGATTTCATTTTTTCTAATGAATACGTAGGCAATCCTTCACAGGATTCAACCCGTCACTATTTTAAATGTAAATAGAAGGACATTTGCATTTGAATTTGAACTTCGACAAGGATAATAATGGAAAATCTCATCAGTTTCTTAAATAAACTAAAACTTTATTCATTACTCCATACTTAATAGTAATACGCCATATACATAAAAATGCTGAAATAAAAGATAGGCTAGGATTCTAAAAACTCCGCCATTTATTACAACTCAAATAATACTAAATAATATAATATGACTAAGGCTATTCTTCCATCTTCCCCTTGCCTTTGTCACCTTTGTCATTCTTCTTGTCTCGACCACGAGCCGGACGCTCTTGTGTTATCTCAGACCTAATCACCAATGGTCTTTCTCGCGGTCTAACATTACCCTTTCTATCCATCACCATCCTCACAGCAGCAGTAGTTTTTGGTTTATTCGTTGGACGAATAACTAGGAATCCGGCTTCTTCTTCCACTTCAGTCATATACTTTTCTTTCTCTTCAGCCGCCTCGCGGATTTTGTAATCCACGGGCTCGTGTTTCCTCAGTTTCTCACGTTCCTTAGGAGTACTAGCCTTTCTCCATTTCAAATATGAGCAAGATACCCATAACGAGCTGACTGGAACGAGTATATACCACATGTTCCTCTGATCCCGCCTAGTGGCCCATTCCCGAAAAGACTCTGCAGTATGAGCCAAGGCAGTCTGGGGAACGATATCAAGGCTCGGTATTTTCTTTTTAAGGCCAACTTTGCTCAACAATCTCTCCGGAAATATACATACCATAGATTCAAAGCCTGAAAGGCGAACTGACCGAGTAGAATTCAGAGATGATACCCCAGTGACTGACTTGAGATGCCACCATGGCACGATCCATCGAATCAAAGGACCTCCTTCACTCTTCAGCTTATTTTCACAATAGTTGCATATTCGGGTAAAGTCCATCATGTAGAGCCTGGTTCTCATAGTAATTGATCAAGCACGATATCCTGGCACATTAACTGGGGGCTCGATCAACCGCAGCTGTTTCATCAGCCATATCTGCAGCAAAAAGAAAAAAGAACACGTCAACAAAAGAAAAACGGAAACAAAAAAGAAGAAGAAGAAGAAACAAAAAGGAGAAAGGAAAAAAAAAAAAAAAAAAAAAAAAAAAAAAAAAAGAGAAAAGAAAAGGTTTTTACTTGCAAGATCATGGGACAGCAGATATATGAAAATTCTCGATTCGCCATCTTATTATCCAATCCAATAATGATCTCTCCTAGACAAAGGCATGATGGGCTCTTGCGCAGCTCCATTTGTTCCACCAAGTTTAAGAAAAGATGATCCCCTCTCATCTCCTTATCAACATGGCTTTGCAAGATATAGCAATGCAGATTGCAAAATCCAAAGGCTCTGCGCCTCACAGCATACGATATAGAAGGGTCCTCCCTATTTATGAATCAATCAACAAAATTGTGCATACGGACGCCTTTTGAGGTCACATAACGATCCACCTAAGCGTTGGTCAATCCAAGAAGGTCCCTGAATTTATTCTTATATCCTTGGGAGCTAAGGGGTATAACTGGTGCATCTTCAGGGTCCCACCCTCCAATGTCAACTATCTCTTCAGGAAAGAGACAAATATCGCCTCCAGGAAAGGTAAAAACATGAAAATTCAGGTCCCAATATTCAAGACAAGCATCAAAGAAAGGCCTCACAACCTTCACCAATTTTAGGCTAAATATCGAACCTTGATTGAAAGCACTCATATCATGCTTCTCTACATTTGTGAACTCATTAGTCCACTCTTTAAGACATTTTTTAAAAGCATCCATGATTGTGAAAGTTTTGTGATTAGAGAGATTCTGTGTGGTAGACGTATAATAGACGGAAGAATTGTATGAATAATAACTTCCCCGACACATCTATTATAATATTCCCTCTTTCCAAATTTCAATCAAGGACGGACTCACCCAAAAACCGACACAGCATAAGCTACGCCTTTTTCGAAAAGTCGCAGCTCTTGTTGCGCCTCTTCCCCAGGTTCATTGTCCTGATTTCAAGGTTTGGATTTTTCCTAAATTATGTCTGACTATAAATTCCTATTCCTATAGGATATGGCTTTGGTAATATGCCGAATTTCCATAGTATTGGATTTCCGGATCCTTGTCGGGTTCGCTTTTCGAGACGGAATTCGACATTGCCGCCGAATGAGCACATTTATTCATTTTTATTTCATTTCATTTTTTTAGGAAATCATTTCCGGACATTTTCTACAATTTCTTATATACTTACATTTCTTTTAAAATTTCTTTTTTTAGGGGGTAGCCCTCCATAACATCC
>JAIUZE010013493.1:0-20616 GCA_022085475.1 Heliosperma pusillum
TGATGCGTGTATTTTATATAGACCTTTTAGGCCATATTTGCACGCATTTCCATGCTCATTTAGTAGTGTTATACTACAAATATCCCCCGAATAGTCTACTTTGGTTTTTTTGTAATATTTACAGGTATGGACCAGAATGACGGAAAACTAGCCATTTTGTAGCTCCTCAAGCATGCATAAGTGAGTCGGAAAGGAATCTTGGTGTCTCGGAATGCGTGAAGTCGTGTTAAAGGAATGGAAGAACGAAATCCATGAGCAAAGCTCTCGTTCGAGGTGTAAAAGCCTTCGATCGACTACTCTATTAATTAGAAGACCTCGATCGAGTTACTATTTACTCGATCGAGCTGCTGGCTTTGGACATTTACTCGATCGAGCACTATGGTTACTCGATCGAGTGATTTGGACAACGAATTCTACTCGTTCGAGAGGTTTCATACTAATGGGCTTCGCGATATAGTGTATTAAGCAATGGACGCCTTGTATTTTATTATTCTACTTAAGGGTGAAATTACGTAACAATAGAGGGACTCCTTACTCTAGACTTTAGACTACAAACCAATTTCTGGCCCTAGACTTTACTTTTGACTGTTATTTTGGATCTGAATTGGAGGACTTCCTCTGACTTTCTTCTTCTTTCCAATTCGGTATTATTGTTCTTGAATTCAATTAATTATTTCTCTATGTCTCTTTGTTTCTTATTTTTTGTTGTTGTTGTTGTTCTTCTTCCTATTATGCGTAGCTAATTCTTTTGCTAGGATTTAGGGGAACCGTGGCCTAGGTAAGATGAATTGATTAGTAGTCTTTAGATTAGGTTTGGATGCAATCATCACATTTAATAGCTTTTAATTGTTTGAGTCGACGCATTCAATTGATTGATTTGATACCCCCTTAACCTAGATCGAGAGATTGGAAAAGGGCAGATCAGTGATGAACATTGGGATTATGCTAATGAGGGCGAGAGCTAAGTTAGTATATCTTAGGGCGAATAGCGGACCGAGAGGACCTTTTCACTACCCACAAACCTGTTTAGATTCTACTTTGATTTTTATCCTGACCCTAGATGCCATAGGGAACCGACGATCCTAGTTCTTCTTCTTTCTGATTTTTTTCGCTCTTTATTTCTCTTTCCCTTTTCTCTTGTAGTGTTAGAAAATCATTTAAACAAACCCCCAATTGTGTTACTTTGACAGACTTAGCAAGTTATAGGATTCCCTCTCCCTGTGGATTCGATACCCGACTGCCTCTACTGCATTTTTTTGAGACCGTTAGGTTTTATCTTTGATAGGGTTGCGACAGCCGTATCAAATTTTGGCGCCGTTGCCGGGGAGACGGTGTAATTTTGTAGCTTTCTTTAGTTTGTCTTTGGTCTCAAGGAATTTGTTCCTTGAGGTTGTTCTCGTATTTGAGTTAGTGTTTAGTATTTGCAGGTATAAATCCTGTAAGCATTTGAACCTGCTACTGCTGTAGTTTCTCTGCAGGATGCCTAAGATTGCGAGTCACTCTGAGCCCAGTGCTGAGACTCTACCTAGGGGAACTACTCTCCCTCTTGCTGATGAGGGTACCTTCACAATACATCCGTCTTACTACAGTTTAGTGGAGCGGAATTTATTCAGGGGTAAGGTAGATGAAGACCCAGCTAGGCATGTAGAGGTATTTACAGACTATTGTTCCGCAATTCCTGTAGTTGCTGGTGTGACGCAAGACAAGGCAAAGGAATTCCTTTTTCCTTTTTCCTTGACTGACGATGCTAAGGATTGGTGGAGAGATTTAGATAGGAAGGCTGCTGGTGTTAAAGATTGGAGTTCGTTAGCTCTAGCCTTCTATAGACGGTATTTTCCTCCTCAGCGCACCAATGCGCTGCGTAGCCAGATCACAAATTTTACTCAATCTACTACTGAAGATTTGAGTGTAGCGTGGGCCAGGTTCAAGAAGCTAGTTCGCTCAGTTCCGCATCACGGGTTTGAGCAATGGTTTTTGTGCAACCAATTTTACAATGGGTTGCTTTATGAGCAAAGAATGGTTTTGGATGCTGCTGCACGAGGAAGATTCCAGGCTAATGTGGAGGATGATGAAGGGTGGCAACTTATTGAAAATATGGCCATCCATTCTACTAGCTACGGCAATCCTAGGGCTGAAAGAAGAAGGGACACTGTTGTTGAAGAAGTTCATGTGGTAGAAACGGGGAATTTGGGTGAAATACACCAAGTTCAAGCTATTGAGATGGTTTGTGGTAGATGCGGTGATGAAGGACATGACCCTATTACTTGTTTGGCTGATTCAGCAAGGGTTCTTGCTTATAAGAAATTCAAGCAAGGGGGTTCTTTTTCCGAGTTATATGCCGAGTTAACTGCTGCAAAATCTCAACCACCCGTGGATGAAGGCAAGGTACTCATTACCCAAGCCGAATATCAAGATCTCAAGGCCACTATCAATGCGCAAAAGCTTGAGCAACAATCTAGTGCGGATACCCTCCGGAAACTGCTCGACAGATGTAATTCACTACTTCCAAACAATGACCCAGTCAATGCCATAAATCTGAGAAGTGGTCGTGCTTATGACGGTCCTGTACACGTCCCTGAAAGCACACGTACCGAAGTCAATGATGTCTCGGACGAATTAATTGAAGATGAGCAGAGAAGTGATCGATCGAATGAGAACAACACTCGATCGAAGCATTTTGTTAAGGAAACTGCTCGATCGATTACATCCATCACTCGATCGAGTAGTCCAGTTGAAGAAAGTCCTCGATTGAGTAGTATACATACTCGATCAAGTAGCCTGGTATTAGAAGATCTTCGATCGAGTAGCCCTTCCACTCGATCGAAGGATGATGAGGAAGGAATTACTCGATCGAGTGCACAGAAGTCTCGATCGAGTGAATGTCAGACATCAGGCACGCAAATTGAGGTTGTGTGCGATGAAGTACCTTCCCCTGCTGCGAAGGTACCGAGTAAAGAGAAAATTGGGGACCCGTTTCCGATTGTCAGAGTCCCATACCCAAGTCGTTTGCGTGATTCAAAGACGGAGAAACAGTTCAGCAAATTTGTAGACATGGTTAAAAACATTCAGGTAACTGTGCCTTTTGCCGAGCTAATCACTCAAGTACCACCTTACGCCAAATTTATGAAAGATATTGTAACGCGTAAGAAGGCACTTGAGAATTTCGCTATTGTCGCTTTTATGGAAGAGTCTAGTAGTTTAATTCTGATTAAGTCTCCCCCTAAACTAAAGGGTCCGGGTAGTTTCTCTATTACTTGTGTTATAGGAGATGTCGTGATAGATAAGGCACTATGTGATCTTGGAGCTAGTGTAAGTGTCATGCCTTATTCTATCTGTCGTAAGCTTAACATGGGTTGTCTGAAGACGACCAATATCACCCTGCAGATGGCTGATAGATCTGTTAGGAGACCTTTAGGTGTCGTAGAAGACGTGCCCGTTAAGGTGGGCAAGTTTTTTATTCCTGTTGACTTCATAGTCTTAGACATTGCTGAGGATACCCGTACCCAAATTATTTTGGGTCGGCCATTTTTGTGTACTGTTGGGGCCATCATAGATGTTAAACTTGGGCGTTTAACTCTAGCTGTAGGGGATGATACAGTTTTGTTCAGTTTACCTGACACTTTATCTAGACCCATAATAGAGGATACCTGCTTTTCTGTTGATATCATTGATGAGTTTATTTATGAGTTTTGGCCGGATTCCTTGATAAAGGATCCGCTGGAGTCTTTGACTTTGTTAGATGAGTGTGCAGATTATTCTGATGATGATGACGCTGTGCTGAAATTGCTTAGAGCTACTGCAGATGAGGTAGAATTGACTGACGCAGAGGAAGAACATCTGGGACATTTGGGTCATGCCTTGTGTTCCGTAGAGGTAAAGGTTCCCGAGCGTAAGCCTCTTCCAACTCACCTTAAGTATGCCTTCCTTGATAATACTGAGCAATTTCCAGTCATTGTTAGTTCCAAACTGAAAGAGGAACAACTAACCGCTTTGTTGGCTGTACTTAAGAGGAACAGGAAAGCAATGGGTTATTCACTGGATGACATCAAGGGCATCAGCCCTGATGTCTGTATGCACAGGATTGAGCTGGAAGAAGGTCACAAACCCTGCAGACAGGGTCAGCGGAAGCTGAACCCGAAGATGGAGGAGGTTGTGATGACCGAGGTGATGAAACTACTCGATGCAGGTATTATTTATTCAGTTGGTCACTCTAAATGGGTAAGCCCAGTTCAGGTCGTACCCAAGAAAGGAGGTACTACAGTTGTTAAAAATGAAAAGAATGAATTGATACCTACTCGACTAGTAACTGGGTGGCGGATGTGTATAGACTATAGGCAATTAAATGCCGCCACCAAGAAAGATCATTTCCCCCTTCCTTTCATTGATCAGATGATAGAAAGGTTAGCTTCTCATGAGTTTTTCTGTTATCTGGATGGGTACTCAGGGTTCTTTCAGATCCCTATTCATCCAGATGATCAGGAAAAGACTACTTTTACTTGTCCTAAGGGTGTTTTTGCTTATCGTAGAATGCCTTTTGGTTTGTGTAATGCCCCTGCTACCTTTTAGAGGTGCATGATGGGGATATTTTCTGAGTATATAGAGTCTATCATGGAAGTCTTTATGGATGACTTCAGTGTCTATGGGAATGATTTTGATAAATGTTTAGCTAACCTTGATAAAGTTTTGCAGCGTTGTATTGAGGTTAATCTGGTGCTAAACTGGGAAAAGTGCCATTTCATGGTCAATGAGGGAGTAGTCCTTGGGCACTTGGTTTCGAATAGGGGTATTGAGGTAGATAGAGCAAAGGTGCAAGTGATTCAGCAATTACCCCCTCCTATTAACGTGAAGGGGGTGAGGAGTTTCCTTGGTCACGCCGGTTTTTATCGCCGGTTCATCAAGGACTTCTCTAAAATTACTAAACCACTTACACAGTTGCTATTAAAAGATGTTCCTTTCGATTTTACTGATGATTGTCTTTCTGCTTTTAACACTTTGAAACAAGCTTTGGTCTCTGAACCCATCATTCAGCCTCCTGATTGGACGCTGCCGTTTGAGATTATGTGCGATGCAAGCGATTACGCACTAGGAGCGGTGCTCCGCCAGCGGAAAGACAAAGCTTTGAATGCTATTTACTATGCGAGCCAAACTCTGGATGAGGCTCAAGTGAAATATGCTACCACTAAGAAGGAGCTTTTAGCTGTAGTTTATGCGCTTGATAAATTTAGATCATATCTGTTGGGTTCTAAAGTTATTGTTTTTACAGATCATGCAGCGCTAAAACACCTTCTGAATAAGAAGGAAGCCAAACCCAGATTGCTGAGGTGGATACTTCTTCTCCAGGAATTTGATCTGGAAATCAGGGACAAGAAAGGCGCTGAGAATGTTGTAGCGGATCATCTTTCGCGTTTGACGCGACAAGAGGGGGAGGATTCTCTTCCTATTAATGATTCGTTTGCTGATGATACTTTATGCACTGTTTATTCTATAAAATCTAAAGATGGTGTTGAACCTTGGTTTGCAGATTATGCCAATCACATTGTCAGCCAGAAGCTGCCACCTGATATGTCTTATCAGCAGCGGAAGAAGTTTCTACATGATGTGCATGATTATTTCTGGGATGATCCATACTTGTTCAAGTCATGCGCAGACGGTCTTTTCAGACGGTGTGTTCCACAGTGGGAGATCAAAGCTATCCTAGAAGGCTGCCATTCTTCCCCTTGTGGAGGTCACCACGGTCCATCGCGCACCGTGGCTAAGGTATTACAGTCTGGTTTCTATTGGCCGACTCTTTTTGCTGACACTAAAGTTTTTGTTGCTAGTTGTGATGCTTGCCAGCGGACAGGAAACATCTCCAAGAGACATGAGATGCCCCAAAACGGCATTTTAGAGGTTGAGCTTTTTGATGTCTGGGGCATTGATTATCAAGGACCATTCCCGTCGAGTCTTGGTAACAGGTATATTCTGGTAGCTGTAGATTATGTGTCTAAATGGGTAGAAGCGATTGGTACTCCCAACTGTGATGCCAAGACCGTGATTAAGCTGTTTCGTAAGACCATTTTCCCCCGTTTTGGCGTCCCTAGGGTTGTCATTAGTGATAGGGGTATGCATTTTAGGGACCAGCAGCTAACGACCTTACTGTCTAAATATGGTGTGAAACATCGTAGGGGTTTGGGGTATCATCCTCAGACTAGTGGGTAGGTTGAAGTCTCTAATAGGGAACTAAAGGAGATTTTAAGTAAGGTCGTGTCTAAATCACGGAAGGATTGGAGTGCGAAACTGGATGATACATTATAGGCCTACATGACCGCATTTAAGACACCTATCGGTGCCTCAGCGTATCGATTAGTGTATGGGAAGTCCTGTCATTTACCTGTTGAGCTAAAACATAAAGCTTGGTGGGCAGTCCGCCAACTTAATTATGATGCTAACTTGTGTGGTGAGAAACGGTTGTTGCAGCTAGATGCACTAGAGGAATTCCATCTGAATGCCTATGATAGCTCGCGTATTTACAAAGAAAAGACCAAACGTTGGCACGACAAGCGAATCGTACCTCGTGAGTTCCAAGTCGGGCAGAAGGTGTTGTTATTCAATGCCCGACTGCGTTTATTTCCTGGTAAGCTGAAATCCAGGTGGAGTGGTCCGTACACAGTAACTGCTGTTACTCAGTTTAGATCCGTCGAGATCGAAGACTCCGAGGGCAACCGGTTTAAGGTTAATGGGCATCATGTGAAACATTACTATGGAGCTGACAGTGTCGTGGGTCGCGTCGAAGTGCTCTTCTTCGACGGAGACGAGGAGCTTGATGATTGAAGCTCAAGGGTCGTGCGGGACCTTAAAAACCTGCGCTTATCGGGAGGTATGATCGGTTCGTCGTCAAAACAAACATCAAAAATAAACCAATAAAAGTAGCATAAAGGGGTCGAATCCACAAGGATGGTGGGGTCAACTACTAGTTCGATTGAATCCTATTCTAGCCCAAAATATGACGGATTGGAAAGTTAACTAAAAACTAGGAAAAACAAGTGATCGCTAAATAATAAATATGAAAACAATTAAGGGAAAGACTAAGGTGAAGGGTTCACCTTAGGGGGATTAATGGGTTAGTCGGGTAATTAGCAAATGGGTAACAAATTCGAGTAAAATCGATTGCTAATGTCTCAACAATCGATAATCATCAACAAAGCCATCGCATTTGTCTCAAATCACCCATATAAACGCTTAGTCTAATCGTCTCTACCACCGTCGCTTAAGAGAAAATCAAACCATGTTTGATAAAATGGCAACTTTCGTTCACACATTTCATCAAACACTTGGTGTTCATATGGGCAATACCCAAATCATTTACCACAAACTTACTAATTAACCAACCTAATACCCCACATGATCCACCCTTAGGCTCCCTCTAAACCCTAGAGGAGAATCTACTCACACATGGTAAAGGGAATCAAAGCACTAAAGGGAAGGGGGAGTTCAATCAACATTATGCTATGAGAAGAATAAAGATAACAATCAAAAGATGAACTATAAACTAGAAATGGAAATTAATTGCATAAACAATAAAAAAGATGAGAAATTTATACCAAACAAAACTTATATTGATGAATATGGGGGAATGTCTTCACCCAAGTCTTCAATACAAACCCCAAAACTGAAATGAAAGACTAGATTCAACAACTGGAAAAGAGAAACTAAACTAGATTAGGGAAATATTAGGAGAGTAATTAGGGATTAATTTAGGTTACAAATTTCTAGGGTTTTGTGCTAAAAGGAATGTAAAAGCTGAGTGCTTACAAAATAATGGGGGGGTATATATAGGTATCTCGAAATTAAGGAAGAAATTAGAAGAAGAGGCGGATTTTGCGATGTTGCGTTCCCGGCCGGTTGACCGGCCGCCGGGCCTCTGACCGGCCTGGAGCACATCAGTGACTTCAGGAACTCCGTCTTCAAAATCCTCAAAATTTCACTAAGTATGGAAAATGGGGGTCTGGGCCGGTCGACCGGCCGCCGGTCCCCCACCGGCCTGGAGCACGTTTACACTCCCATATGCCTTCTGATGTAGGTGTAGGCCGGGTAGTCGACCGGCCGCCGGTAGGCCGGCCGGCGCTACCTGGGCCTTTTCTTCTCTTTTTCAACTTCTTTCATTTGTAGAGTGGTGGTCTGGGCCGGTGGGCCGGCCGCCGGTCTGGGGCCCGGCCTGGGCCACCTGATGACTCAATTCTTCACTTCTTCATCTCATCTTCGAATCCCGACTCATGCAAGACCCTATTGCTCCGCTTTCTTCATTTCCGCCTTAATTCCTACAAATTAAGACCGATATTCATAGCACGGGAAAACGGGAAGCAGAATGCAATCAAGGGCACGCAAATCCGTGTAAACGGACCAAAATGGGGACGAAAATGAGGGGAAAACGTGACTAATTAAATGCTTATCAAAATTCCCCACACTTAAGACTTACTCGTCCCCAAGTAAGTGAACAAAATTCGAGACCCATAAGTACCCTTATTCAACACTACACTAATACTAAGACTACTACCTAAACTACTAATAATATCCGACGGTAGGCAATTAACGGGCCTCCTCCGTCCCTTCAACTCACAACGAGATACTCATGAGGTAGAGTACTTCCTTGCAAGGCAAGTAGGGGCTTGCTCAAAATTTCGACGCATCCAAATGAAAAACACGTAAGAACACGACAAAGATGCATCTAACAAAAGAAAAATCACATGCCTCATCCATGTGACGGAAATATCTAAAAGGAAAACCGTTTGAATAATGCATGATCCTTGTAAGCCACTAATATCATAAAGCATGGAAAAAAATTCGCCTCCTAGCGGTGCAAGTCTAAAGAAAATTTCGAACCCCGTCTACTATTTGCTTGGCCAAAAGCGATAAAATGGAAGATGGTAATGAAATCCTCGTGACGTTATTAAGCACAATAGCATATGGAATTCACGTTTCTCAAATAAATGAGACACAAGGGTCGTCCCGTCTCACTATGCAACTTCAAAGGTAAATGATTCAAGAAGGATAAAAGGAAATTGAGATTTGAGTCTAAGTGCTGCAAAACTTTTCATTTCACACTTTGCTTTCTTTTTCTTTTTCTTTCTTTTGATTTGCATTTTGGTTTGCAATTTTTGGCATGAAAGCACACGGTTTCCGTCAAAGACATGCGGTCGGAACCAACAATAGGGGTATCCCCACCGTAGTGGCATCGAAAGGGGGCCTAGATATGGGCCCACTAGAATCCCTAGAAGTTCCGTTTTGCACTTCCTCGACGAAAACAAGAAAAGATGATAATTGACTCAATATTTTCAGCTTGTTTGATTTGTTTCCTTTTTTGATCAAAAGTGGAAGAACAATGAATCATGGTTGGTTGCACAGCAAGAACGGTCACCTAAGAATCCTTTCTACCATCGGAATAATCACATCAATCGAGGGTGTCGAGGTGGAATAAGCGCAAACTCGTGACTCGGCATTAGTAGACGGGTTAAAACTCACTAAAAATGCACAACCCAGGGCGTCTAAAATTCCACGATTAAGATGAACCCTTTATGAATAAAAAAGTAGCAAAAAGGGACTATGCACATTCAACAAGTTTTCCAAAAAGACAATTATTAAAACATTTTTCTAAATGCAACGATATGCCATGATGCAATCTAGCATATATACAACTTAAATGCACATGCTCTAACCGACTATATGACACATAAGCTAATGCTATCTCCTAACAGCACACAAGTGGCACACACGCCAATCAACAAAATCCACACCATCGTCATCAACACATCCCGTCCTCAAGTAAGAAGGAAAGGAGATAAGGGAGAAGAGAAATAGGAAAGATCTCACCAAAGCGTCTTCATTTTCCCTTTTTCGTGCCTCATATGATGTGGGGCGCACCTATGGATGGAGATAAAAAGAAACACACGGCAATATATACAAAATAAACTATATACAAACTAATCTAAACATATATTTTTTTTTGAAAATTTTCAAATTTTTCGATTTTTAGGCATTTTTCAACTTTTTTCAAAAATCAACGATATATACAAAAGAAATAAAATCCTCCCCACACTTAAGTCTTACTCGTCCCCGAGTAAGTGACTCAAATATGAAAGGAGAGAAAAAAGAAAAGGAAAAACAAAACAATCTTTTTGGGTTTTTCAATTTTTTTGGGAATTCCCTCCCCACACTTAGCATTTACATGGTGTGAGGGGTGAATTCAAAGCAAATAACATGTTTTTGGGTTTTTAAATATTTTGAAAAATAAAAACTTGTTTTTGGGGTTTTTGATTTTTGAGGAATAATCACAATATGAACAATATATACAAGAGGGTTAGCTCTAAGTAAATGCATGAACTAAATAAAATTCCTAAAACTAAATGCAAAATGATATGATACAATGTCATGATCTAAGTAAATGCAAACTACACTATATGCTAATCTAGAGCCTCGCTGCGGTGGTAAGGTGCATAAATGCAAGCCCCTCATGGGGGTACCTCCCACAGGAAAGTCTAGTGTGCCATATCGGAGTCTCGTCGTGGCGGTAAAATGCATAAATGCACGCCCCTCATGGGGGTACCAACCACGGGAAAGTCGAAAAATGACACCAAACAAAATGCAGCTACGCTATATGGATGCAAGGCTAATATGTGACGATATGTTACAAATTAAATTCTAATGCAAGCCTAAATGGATGCAACTAAATGGATGACTAAGCTAAGATATAATACAACTATCTAAATGCATGCGAAAATATAAATATGATGAAGATTTGGATTAAAAGGGATCATACTCATGGGTTTCCGGCCTCAAGAGTATCCAGTGAAATCAGAGGATGTAGTATCAAATTGGCCATGACTGGCCTCAGCAAAAGACGCATCTACATCCTTGGCTCCCGAACCAGAGCCGCCACCCTCCACAATCTCGAACCGTGGACCCATCCTGTCAAACCACTCGGCATTCTGAGCCGCAATCTCTGGGTCCACCTCCTCCTCATCGACTACCGGCTGAGTAAAACCCGGCGCAGAAGAATAATAGTCTGGCTGAACATTGAAATCTCCGAACACCCTAGAACCCTGGTCATACCCGCCCTCTGGCCACATAAAATAGGACGGATGTGGGCCAACTGGCTCCCTATACCCCTCCCTACACCAGTTATCGTAAGAAGGGTATTGGCCAAGAGCCAAGTCATAATACATCCTGTCCATCCGCTGCGACAAAAGAGCTCTATCATGAGCTTCCTCCTCTCGCCACTTAGCTGCCGCCTCTCTCTCCCTAGCCGCTGCCTCTCTCTCCGTAGCTGCTGCCTCGGAGGCGAAAGTCATGTCGGCCATGAACTGGATCAAGGAGGGATCCAAAGGTGGGTAACTGGTAGTGGTGGAAGTGGATGCGTCGGGTTGGGATGAATTGGGCCAAGGACGCCACTGTTGCTGATGATAGAAGGGGCTCATATAGGGTAAGGTGGTGGAAGTGGGGCCCCGCTCCTCTCTCCTATATGTAGTGACGGGGGCAGTAGGATCTCGCCTAAATGCGGTAACTGGAGCTAAAGGATCTTCCGGGGTTTCTTCAGGTGGTGGTGGAGGGTTCTCCTCCACTAGGGGGAGAAGATAGTGCGCGCTATCAGGAACCACTTTCATAGCCGCACTATTAGGGAGGGGAATAGAATTTACCCCTCGAATCCTCCAATAAGTCTTCCCGTCCTCAACTCTCTTTACTACCCACTCAAGCTTCTTTGAAATGTAATCCTCCGTCAACAATGAGCATCCCCCTAAACACCTCAAATTACGCTCATCCAGAGCATCTCTACATAGGACATGGGCAATCTTGGTGACAATTCCCCCTAAATGGATTCCGGTCGGGCTAAATGGGTCATTGGCATTTTTCTGGAAGTGGATAACGACATGGTGACCAATGTTGACTCCAAATTTATTTGGCTTTTGGAACAAGTAAGCCGCCAAAATCGAAAGCTCATCGGCCCTAAAATTATGACACTCCTCTCTCCCAAACAACGTCCAACCCATAAACCTATGCCAAAACCTAATAGGGGCATTGTGGCAAGCATTTGCCGGCCTCTTAGTTCCCTTTGCAAATTCAAAACCCGATATAGCAGTCCACACATCATTCACATTAAAGTTTTCGGGGACTTTGTACGACTTATGAAATTTGACCCCTAAAACCTTACAAAATTTCTCAAGGGGAATGCTAAAGGCAATATTCAAGAGGCGGAAAGATACCATTTTGACCATACCCGTATTCCTATCCTTCTCATGACTAAAGGAACTCAAAAATTCCCATGTAAGACGGGGGTAAGTACGGAAGTGCTGACCGTAGAGTTCCCCCATACCCAAACCTTTGAAAAGCTCAAGAGTGACCGTATCAAGGCCGAGGTTTCGCATAGTATTCCGACAAATAAAACGGGAGTGGGGAAGGGGTCTGCGCTTTAAACAT
The DNA here is from genome assembly GCA_022085475.1 of Heliosperma pusillum. Classification (NCBI taxonomy): domain Eukaryota; kingdom Viridiplantae; phylum Streptophyta; class Magnoliopsida; order Caryophyllales; family Caryophyllaceae; genus Heliosperma; species Heliosperma pusillum. Next base: position 12,448 of record JAIUZE010013493.1, read on the forward strand.
TGAAATTTACCTCTCGCGATTTCGCTTACGAAGACGATATCCGGAAAATCGTTATCCGGACCCATTCCCGCCGTCACTTGTTGAAGCCTAGCCTCCAACTCCGCCTCAAGCTGAGCCCTTGTTCTTTTCTTAGGTGGTTTTTGAGCCATGGAGAATTTTTTTGTTGAATTAGTCAATCGAAATTTGTGGAAAAATTGGGGAAAAATGAGGTTTTTGAAGTGGGGGATGATTTTATTTGAGGTGGTGGGTTAATTTTTGGGTTTGATGTTGTAGTGATGGAGTATTGTGGTGATGTTAGTGAGTTTTTGTGAGTTTTTGTTGTGGGGATTTGAAGGAAGAAGGAGAAAGAAATAAAGAAGAATGAAGAATAATGAGGGAAATAAGGGGGCTCACGAGTGTTTATTGCTCTCGGGTAGGGTTCTGGGCCGGTCCAGGCACCGGCCGCCGGTCGACCGGCCTGGAACCCAGTACAAAAATTTGATTTTTTTGGTTTTTCGATTTTTCTCGTGTTCAGGTGCTCCTGGCCGGTCGACACACTGGCCGCCGGTCACCCGGCCAGGAACACAGCTCAAAAAAATTCAACCTTCAACATTTCAGGTATGCAGTGCTCTGGGCCGGTTGTCAGACCGGCCGCCGGTCGACCGGCCTAGAGCACAGGTCAAAAATTCCAAAAACTTCACCTTCTATGATTTCGTGTTCCAGGCCGGGTGGCACACCGGCTGCCGGTCGACCGGCCTGGAATACCTGCTCCTTATTTCGCCATCTTCAAAAACTTGCTACTGGAGTGCTCTGGGCCGGTCGGCACCCCGGCTGCCGGTTGACCGGCCTGGAATACCTCTTCTCCTCTTCACCTCGTCTTCAAATTCATAACAAATCCCCAAAGAAACCCAAGTCACCAACAAACTCGACCCTACCAACATATTCCCAATGATACGGTTTCAATCCAAACCCGACTACAAGTGCTTCAAACCTACCTAAATCTTCCTCCTAAAGACGAAATACCCGAGTACACAAAACCAAATCTTCACAACTACTCCTAATATGCATGCTATATACAAAAAAATTGGTGGTTGTTGAGGGACTCTACGTCTCCACCAAACCTATCAAATCACAAGAGTTTACAAACAAGACTCCTCCTCGGGAAGTGGATCCCCAAGGAAGAGTACTTCCACCGTTCCTTTTTCATCGCCATCAAAATATATTTTCACTCGATGCCCATTGACCTTGAAATTACCACCTTCTTCGCTCCAAAGTTCAAAAGCTCCATGTGGTGAAATGTCGATAACTTTGAAAGGACCCGACCATCTAGAGCGTAGCTTTCCCGGAAACAACTTGACTCTAGAATTATAGAGTAAAACTTGGTCACCCACTTTCACATCTTTATCAACCAATTTGGCATCATGCCATTTCTTTGTTTGCTCCTTGTAGATTTTTGAGCTTTCGTAGGCATCAAGTCTTAGCTCTTCAAGTTCATTCATTTGGAGAAATCGTAGCTCTCCGGCCATATCAATGTCAAAGTTCATTTCTTTCAAGGCCCACCATGCCTTGTGCTCCAACTCGATTGGCAAGTGACAAGCTTTGCCATAGACAAGCTTGTAGGGAGTTGTGCCGAGGGGAGTTTTGAAGGCGGTGCGTAGGGCTCATAGAACATCCGGAAGCTTTTGAGACCAATCCTTCCTACCTTTGCTTGTAGTCTTCTCCAAGATAGCTTTTATTTGACGGTTTGAGACCTCTACTTGCCCACTAGTTTGAGGGTGGTAGGCAAGAGCGGTCTTATGAGTGACACCATGGGAAGAAAGTAAGAACGTGAAAGTGCTCTTCCTAAAGTGCGAACCCCCGTCGCTAATCACCACCCTTGGGGTCCCAAATCTCGGAAATATAGTGTTCTTGAAGAGCTTGATAACAACCTTAGCATCATTTGTTGGGGTGGCGACGGCTTCAATCCACTTGGACACATAGTCCACCGCTACCAAAATGTACTCATCCCCGCAAGAGTTGGGAAATGGTCCCATGAAATCAACTCCCCAACAATCAAAAAGCTCAATCTCAAGAATGTTTTGAAGGGGCATCTCATTCCTTTGACTAATATTCCCCGTTCTTTGGCACCGATCACAAGATTTGACAAAGTAATGGATATCCTTGAACATAGATGGCCAATAGAAACCACCTTGTAACACCTTTGCAATGGTGCGAGATGTACCAAGGTGGCCCCCATAGGCCGAGTTGTGAATTCTATCCACTATCTCCATACCTTCTTCTCTAGGAACACATCTTCGAAACATGCCATCACCACACTTGCGAAAAAGATGTGGGTCATTCCAAAAATAGCGTTTTGAGTCATGCTTCAACTTCCTCCTAGCCCTAGCATCCAACTCCTCCGGAATAAACCCGCTCACAATCAAATTTGCCAAGTCCGCAAACCATGGTGATTTACCACCTATCATCATCAAACTATCTTCGCTCAACCACTCATTGATCGGGCCACTCTCATCCTTCAACCCATGATCTTCGGTAGTCAATCTAGATAGGTGGTCGGCAACAACATTCTCCGACCCCGCCTTGTCTTTAATTTCCAAGTCAAACTCTTGAAGTAAAAGAACCCACCTCAAGAGCCTTGGCTTTGCATCTTTTTTCACTAACAATTGCCTCAAAGCGGAGTGATCCGAGTATACCACAACCTTAGCACCAACAAAGTATTGCCGGAACTTTTCCACGGCATGAACAATGGCTAGCATCTCCTTTTCCGTCGTAGAGTAGTTGACTTGGGCTTGATCAAGAGTTTTGCTTGTGTAGTAGATTACATGATGCTTCTTGTCCACAACTTGGCCAAGCACCGCCCCGACCGCATAATCGGAGGCGTCGCACATAACTTCGAAGGGAAGGCTCCAATCCTGTGATCGGATTATGGGAGCCGTCACAAGAGCCTCCTTCAACCTACAAAAAGCACTCAAGCAAAATTCATCAAATACAAATGGGGTGTCTTTGAGAAGAAGGGAAGTTAAAGGCTTGGCTATTTTAGAAAAATCTTTGATGAAACGTCGGTAAAAGCCCGCATGGCCTAGAAAGCTTCTCACTCCCTTCACATTAGTAGGGGGTGACAAGTTTTCTATTACCGAAACCTTAGCCATATCAACTTCTATGCCTCTCTTAGACACGATGTGACCAAGCACAACCCCCTCCTCCACCATAAAGTGGCATTTCTCCCAATTGAGGACGAGGTTGTGCTCCTCACATCTTTGCAAAACATGAGACAAATTCATTAGCCCAATATCAAATGAGTCTCCATGGACACTAAAGTCGTCCATGAAGACTTCCATACTTTTCTCAAGAAAATCGGCAAAAATAGCCGTCATACACCTTTGGAAAGTCCCCGGAGCATTACAAAGCCCAAAGGGCATCCTCCTATAAGCATAAACTCCTATGGGACAAGTGAAAGTGGTTTTCTCTTGGTCTTCCGGGTGTATGGGGATTTGGAAAAACCCGGAATAACCATCTAGAAATGAATAGTAAGAATGCCCCGCCAACCTTTCAAGCATTTGGTCAATAAAGGTGATGGGGTAGTGGTCTTTGAGGGTGGCGGCATTTAATTTGCGATAGTCAATGCACATCCGCCACCCGGTCACGGGTCTAGAAGCTAAGAGAGTCCCATCCTCTTGTTCCACCATAGTTACCCCTCCTTTCTTGGGCCCTACATGGACGGGACTCACCCAAGAGCTATCGGTTATTTGGTAAATTATCCCGGCCTCTAGCAACTTCATCACCTCATTTTTCACCACTTCCGCCATCTTAGGGTTCAACCTACGTAGCCCATCTACCTTAGGTTTGCTACCCTCCTCCAAAACAATCCTATGCATGCAAAGATTGGGACTTAACCCTTTGATATCATCAATGCTATATCCAAGTGAACCCCTATGAGTTTTCAAGACTTTCAAAAGTTCAAGTTCTTGGCCTTCACTTAAATTAGCATTAATGATAACGGGATAAGCCTCTCCCTCACCTAAAAAAGAGTACTTAAGTGAGGGAGGTAAGGGCTTAAGTTGTACCTTTGGAGGGAGAAGGCCCTCCACCTTCTTCATTAGTTCATCATCTACCTCGTGGTCATCTCCCATCTCCTCATCATGGAGTGCCACTTGTAGAGCTTCTTCTTCATGCTTCTCTTCTTCATGCACCTTCTCAACCACTTCTTCAATGACTTCTACCGAGCATGCTTTGTGAAACATTGGTCCCTTCACTAGATGTGGAAGATTAAATTCAAGGGTTTCGTTTCCCACCCTAAAGGTTAGCCGCCCGTCCCTCACATCAATGAGGACTCCTCCGGTAGCCAAAAAGGGCCTACCAAGGATGATGGGAGTGTGGCTATCCTCCGGGATATCTAGGACAACGAAATCCGTTGGGATCAAAAATTTGCCAACTTTAACGGGTACGTCCTCAAGCACACCCAAAGGTTGCTTAACGGACCTATCCGCTAGTTGTAGAGTCATAGAAGTGTGGGTTAAACTTTCAAGTCCAATTCTTTTAGCCATAGTTAAGGGAATGACACTTACACTTGCACCATTGTCACATAATGCCCTTGAAATCATGACTCCCCCCACAACACAAGGGATAGAGAAACTTCCGGGGTCCCCAAGTTTTTTTGGCATTTTGAAAGAGTTAGGATTAAGGAGGAGAGCACTACACTCCGCCTCCATAATCATAACATCTTGGGTACCCAAAGTTCTCTTATGAGTCAAGATGTCTTTTAGAAACTTTGAGTAAGTGGGCATGTTCAATATAACATCGGTGAAAGGTAAGGTCACTTCAAGTCCCTCAAGCATTTTTCTAAATTGGGTGAACTTGAAGTTTTCCTTAGTTTTCAAAGCTCTAGAGGGGTAGGGGATATCGGAAACAACAAGTGGAGAACTAAAAGATACCTTTGGCATGGGAGTTTTCTTGGTTACCTTAGCTCTTGCTAGTGGTTGTACCTCTACTCCGTCATCATTGACATCCTTGTTCATCTCCTCCTCATAAGGCATAATTTCGACATACCCTTCTTCTCCCTCTTTGGGTTGATCATCTTCACCCTTGCCATCATCTTTTAACTCCAAGGTAGGAGTCAAAATGGGCTCTTCAAATTCTTCTCCTTCCTCAACATGCTCATCATTTGGAATCTCATCATTCATCATATCCATGGAGGGGTTATCAAGCACTAGTCCACTTCTTAAAGTCACCGCACATGCATGGTGGCTTGATGAAGCATCCTTGGAGCTTTTCCCTTGAGCAAGTAGACCTCCCGGAGGCCTTTGAGGATTGTTCAAAGCTTGAGAAGCTAACCTAGATTCTAATTCCCTCACCTCTTTCTTGTGAGCATTGGTGACATTTTGCAAAGTCAAGTTGTTTTGGATTTCCATGTTTTTGACTAATTGTAAAACTTCACTTATTGAAGGATCATTCTCTTGGTGGGGTTGATTTGTCAAAGGAAGGGCAAAAGCATAGTCATTCCGACTACTTGAACCTTGGTTGTTGCTTCTTTGGTGGTTAAAGTTTCCTTGTTGATTGTTATTGAAATTTCCTTGTTGCCCCCTTGAACCTTGATTGTTGAAATTTGACCCTTGGTTGTTGTTGAAATTTGGCCCTTGGCCTTGGAAAGATTGATCGGGAACCCCTTGACTTGCTTGATTGTTTTGATTGCCTTGGTAAAAATTACCTTGGCCTTGATTGTTGCAGTTTTGGTTCCCTTGATTTTGATTCCAATTTCCTTGACCTTGATTCCAATTACCTTGGTTTTGGAAGTTACCTTGGTTATTGTAACCTTGATCATTTAAGTGTTGATTTTGGAATTGGTTGGATCCTTGACCTTGTTGAGAGTTGTTGAATTGATTGTTATAGTTTCCTCTAGAAAATTGACCTCCTCCTCTAGGTTGGGAAAAACCCGGAGGGTTGGAAGGTTGAGTTTGTGTGTGTTGAGGGTTTAAGACATTTTGGCTTTTGTAACTCATGTTTGGGTGAAATTTTGAGCTTGGATGATAGAAATTTGAGTTTGGGTTGTAAGCTCCTTGATTTTGGAATTGAGGCCTTGAGGGCCGTGGGTTGTTGTTGACTCCTTGAAAAGCATTCACATGTTGGTAGTCATTTCCTCCTTCATTGCTATAAGAAAAATTGTTCCCACAAACTTCAAAGGTGTGTCCATATCCATTGCAAATTTCACAAGTGGGGGTTTGATAAGCTTCCACCATAGGGGTGCATAAGACCCACTAGCTTCATTCACATGATGGCCTTGACTTTGATTTTGAGCTTTTTGAAGCTCGGCAAAACCCTTTGTAAAAGTTTGTGTGAGCAAATCAATCTTGGCATTGGTATCCGCATTCGAGAAGTTCTCACTTGGGTACTTAGAACTCCTCCTCAAGCTATTTCCTCTAGAACTAGTACCATAGCTAGATTCCGACTCAACCATCTTCTTAATCAATGCCGCCCCTTGTTGGTCATTCAAATGATCAAAACTTCCCCCCGCGGAAGCATTCACCATAGCCTTGGTTTGAGGGAGGAGAGTTTGGTAGAATGTTTGAGTGACATACCAATCCGCAATTCCATGATGAGGGCAACGGGCAAGTAAGTCAATGAATCGATCCCATGCCTCTCCTAAGGATTCTCCATCCTCTTGTTGAAAGGTTGTTATCTCATTCCTTAGCATCGCCGTTTTGGAAGCGGGGTAGTACTTACTTAGAAACTCCTTAGCCAAATCATCCCAAGTGGTGAAAGTGTTTGGAGGATGGTTATTCAACCACCTCTCCGCCCGGTCTTTGAGGGAAAATGGGAACAACATGAGGCAAAGAGTTTCCTCGGGCACACCATTCCTCTTCATGATTCCTACCCTACTTTTGAATTTTCTCAATTGGGCATGAGCATCCTCATCGGGGAGGCCTCCAAAGCTATCCCGCTCAATAGAACTCATTTGAGCCGGGTGAATCTCAAAATTATTTGGGGCCAAGACACCGAAATTGATTGGAGATTGGGTATCATCGTGGTTGGGACGGTTACGGTCACGTAGAGTCGTCATTTGTGGTTGATTTTGTTGTTGAGGTATTGTAGGTGGTGAATTTGGTGGTGAATTTTGTGGTGTATTTTGTTGTGTATTGTAGAAGGGGTTTTCAAATATAGGTTCAATGGTGTTGTTTTGTGGGAGATCGATTGTTGGAGTGGATGTAGAAGCAATTGAAGTATTGGCTTGTTGATGGCTAACTCTTCTTGAATTCCTAACCCGAGCAAGTGTGTTAGCTCGGAGAGTCCTAAATAACCTTTCGGGTTCCGGATGGCTCAAGAACAAACCTTCACCCCTAGGCATTCACTCAAAGCAACTCAAAAACAAGTTAGACTCCTAGTGTGTTTTTGGGCACACTAGGGAAAGACAATAATGCAAGGCACTCTACAAATAATCTAACACCTAAAAACCAACAAAAACAACAAGTAACTTGGCTAAATCTAAGACACAAAACAAACTACGAGTTTCCTTACGCCATCCCCGGCAACGGCGCCATTTGATGATCGGTTTGTCGTCAAAACAAGCATCAAAAATAACCCAATAAAAGTAGTATAAAGGGGTCGAAATCCACGAGGATGGGGGAGGTCAACTACTAGTTCGATTGAATCCTATTCTAACCTAAAATATGACGGATTGGAAAGTTAACTAAAAACTAGGAAAAACAAGCAATCGCTAAGTAATAAAGATGAAAACAATTAAGGGAAGGACTAGGGTGAAGGGTTCACCTTAGGGGGATTTAATGGGTTAGTCGGGTAACTAGCGAGAGGGTAAATAATTCGAGTAAAATCGATTGCTAATGTCTCAACAATCGATAATCATCAACAAAGCCATCACATTTGTCTCAAATCACCCATATAAACACTTAGTCTAATCGTCTCTACCACCGTCGCTTAAGAGAAAATCAAACCATGTTTGATAAAATGGCAACTTTCGTTCACCAATTTCATCAAACACTTGGTGTTCATATGGGCAATACCCAAATCATTTACCACAAACTTACTAATTAACCAACCTAATACCCCATATGATCCTCCCTTAGGCTCCCCCTAAACCCTAGAGGAGAATCTACTCACACATGGTAAAGGGAATCAAAGCACTAAAGGAAAGGGGGAGTTCAATCAACATTATGCTATGAGAAGAATAATGATAACAAT
>JAIUZE010013494.1:0-65752 GCA_022085475.1 Heliosperma pusillum
TCAACATTATCAATCCGATGACATGTCTCCTCTAACATGGGGTGTTTTATGGCATTATCCAGATTGAATGTAATTGTGTCATCCCCTACCGTTAGTATAAGTCTCTCATTCTTAACATCTATGAATGCCACTGCTGTGTGAAGGAATGGTCGTCCCAAGATGATAGCCATTTTGGGTGTCTTCAAGCCAGATTAACACTACTAAGTCAACTAGACGAAAAACTTCTATAACTCTAACCAGCCACGTCTTGTAAAATCCACTAAATGGTGTTTTAATAATGTGGTCCCGCCATTTATATTCATAGTTGGTACAGCAAGGTGACCCATATTTAACTTTTGACATATAGAAAATGGCATCACACTAACACTAGCACCCAAGTAACAAAGGGCTTTATCAATAGTTAAACGACCTATATTACAAGGAATATAAAAGGTCCTGGATCCTTTAGCTTAGGTGGTGAACGGGATTGTAACACAGCGCTGCATTCCTCACTGAATACAACCGTCTCCACTTCATCAAAAGACCGCTTCATTGTCCGTATATTTTCCATGAACTTTGCATAGGCCGGCACTTGAGTGATCAATTCAGTAAAGGGTTCACTCACTTTCAGATTCTTGACGACCTCCATAAACCTCCTGAATTGTTGATCCAACTTGGATTTACGTTGTCGGCGTGGAAAAGGAAGAGCAATTGTGATTGGCTCGTCTGCTTTTGCCTTTTTAGATGAAGTAGAAGAAGCGTAAGTCTGATTAGGGGTGTGATACACGGATTGGTGATCCTTTCCGAACTATGAAACACGGGAAAACACGGAGGAGCTCACTTGGATGGACAAGCGTAGAAATACGCATTTGTGGAGTCACCACCAATTTTTATGCAAAATTGGAACCGTTTGAATACTTTATGCCATGTCAAGACACAAAATAATGACATGAATACTAAGAACTCGTTACCCTTAGAATTCTATGTCTAGAATGACTCTCGTGGATGCTAATGAACACGGATGTTCACAGATATCTGGAGTAAGGGGTGAGGGTACGTATTAGGAAGCTCTTTAATCGAACACCTGATCCCGCCCGCCTCGATAGGGGCATCTACTAATGATTAGCGAAATCGTTCGTACTTGATATGTTATCGATTATATGCATGTAATGCAACATCCAACATTTTAGTCCTAGCATGTGAATAAGACTATGTCGGTGAACATGTAATTAGCACTTAATTATGTCGAAATTGGGAATTTAGGGTTAATTATATACGAAAGGCAAATAAATCATAAAATTACAATAATTAAATGAGATTACAATGGATTACGGGATCTACGTCAGAAATATACTCAAAACGGAGATGTGAAGAAAAGGAAAAGGTTTGAAAAACTAAAAGACAGATTAAGAGCGATTATACGACTAATAGTTATTTAATTAAGTAATTAAAGCTACGTCAAGGCGAAAAGAGAAGTTCAGGGATAGAAGTCAATCCAAAACAGGTGCAGCATTAGCTGCGTCCTCTAGAAGAGGAGCAGGGCTTGTTGCGTCTGTTCTTGAGCTGAATTCTGACCGTGAAGTCAGAAAATCAAGCAGTTAATGTTGTTTTGTCTATATACGATGGATTATCGATCTATGACTCGAGTAGAAGTGGTTTAACATATTAATTACACAATTTATATTAACAATGAATCCGGAGATTTGATATGAACGAATCGAACCTCTAAAACCCAAATTTGATTTAAAGACGAAAACCCACTAATATTGAATTATTAGGAATCTAAGTCCAGAACAAAACGATTTATAAAAGATTAAATATGATTTATGTAAGAAGAAAAGTGAAAATAAGAAAAAGGAAAAGAAAGACGTAGAAACCAGAGAAAGAAGAAGAGCAGGAGCAGACAGCCTCTGGAAGAGGCGCATATGCTTCTGCGTTTCTTCTCGACGTCTGATGACTACTAAAATGATTTTGTTAAAAAAAATTTACTTTGAAATCGGTTTTGAATTTATTTCTAACGTGAGTCTTACATTAATAATACGAATAAAATAAATACAATACAAAAGATGGGATTTACTCCCTCAGACTTACATGTTGATGAAACGAGACATTAACGAAGCTACGTTTTAGCGATAGCTCGACTCAAATGTATGCAGAAAGTGCCCTCGTTAAAGAAGTAAAATTGATTGATTAATTTATTTATTGATTGATTATGTAGTGGTCAAATGGGTCGGTCAATGTAATAACGTGACGGGTACCCAGAAGGATCCGAACTTACGTGGTCGATTGATTAAGCACGTAGATGTCGATAGCTTATAGTAAGGTCTAGAATGCAAAGAGAGAAGAAAAGGGGCGGAACATTCACGTGCCTTAAAAGTGAGAACAGAGCTCTTATTTTATAGCATAAAAAGCGAAGAGTTCAAGAATAACACAAACTTATCACAAAAATATTATGAAAACAAAGAAAATAGGCTAGGGAAGGGGCGCATCAGGTGTTGCTCCTCTTCCCCAGAGGTTGCCTTTTGCGGAAGAAAGATTCCCACGTTTCTTTTATAGAAGTGTGGTAGATCTATACTTCCTTTTTAAAAAGATACAAGATAAAAAGATAGAATTTAAAATATTAATAAAATATCCTGAATATTCCCGCGCGTTCCGACTCAGAGTTTTAAAACGGTTTCTAGAAAATGAAGCGGTTTTTGACCTGGACTACAAATAAACTCTAATGACTGTCAAAACGTCTCTACCGGTGCGTAGATGACGACCAAGGGGTAGACACAAGTGTTTGAGCTATCACTTGACGATAAACTTACGAATTGTCATAAATCGTTTCGCGTACCAAACATGCGGTCCAATTATCGCTGGGTGGTTGGCGAAAGGTGTAGAAACAAGGTATCTACAGAGCTCCCAATTTGACTAACGCTTGGACAAGGCAAAAGTCAAAGTATAGCCACCAGTTCAATCGAAGATTATAACCTGACGACTATGGCGATGCGAGGCGGTTCAAGGGTTCTGAACCAAGGACATGTCGTCGGGAACATTTTAAAGTCGGTCGACCACCGGGGAGGGTTGTTTAAAGTCCGTTAGACTATGTATAAAAGCTCGCCAGCCATAAGAAGAAGTCATACCTGAGGCATCTTCTTATTTGAAATGAGGTGGGGTGCATCGTGAGGCTCGCCAACTGCTTGAATATGGTGCGTTATAAGGCTCGCCAACCGTTTGAATAAGGTGCATTATGAGGCTCGCCAGTCGTTTGAATGAGGTGCGTTATGAGGCTTGCCTGCAGTTTCAATGGGGTGCGTTATGAGGCTCGCCAGCCGTTTGAAGATATCATATGTCAGAATCTGCCTGTCTCTGTCCTCGGGCGAACTCTCGACGGGGAAACATAATTTGAAAGAAATCTGCAGAATAATGCTGCACTGTATATACGAAAGACTCTGTCAGGATCGAATCATTATGGGGAATCTGCTCGTTTGTGGCGACCAAAATTCTGATAATTAAAGACGGGTCCACGGATTGTATGTCCGAAAGGTGGGTCCCTGCTGAGATGATAACGTCATGTAAGGGTTTTGAAGCCTGTCAAGGCGCGGATCTACGGAAGACTCTGTCAGGATCGAATCATTCCGGGAAATCTACTTGGTTGTGTCGAGCAACATCCTGATGATAAAAGACGGGCCCTCGGATTGTATGTCCGAAAGGTGAGTCCCGAGCATTGCTTGTTTCTTGTTTTTTTAATTGGTTTGAATTGAGAAGCGACGAACGATTGTTAATTAAGGATTTTTTTGAATTGATTTGAAAAGTGAGGAACGATCGTCAGTTGATTTGAAAAGTGACGAACAACCATCAATTGAAGAGTTTTTTTTATATTTGCAGGAGATCGAGGTGGCAGGCGTCAAGCCCCCAGCTTACCCCGAGATGTTTGAATTGAATTAGTTTGAGAAGTGACGAACGATCGTCAATTAAAGAGTCATTTGATCTGTGTATGAGATCGAGGTGGCAGGCGTTAAGCCCCCAGCTTACCCCGAGGTGTTTTAATTGGATTATTTGAGAAGTGACGAACGATTGTCAATTAGTGAGTTATTTGATCTGTGTAGGAGATCGAGGTAGCAGGCGTCAAGCCCCCAGCTTACCCCGAGGTGTTGGAGGGTAAGCCTCTAACTTTGGTTATCTTCATTATTTTCATTATATATGAATGCATTTGATTTGACCCTTATTCACATTTGAATACAGGTTGCGCCATCTCAGCACTTAGCTTTGTGGAGGATGGCCAACCGGCTGCAGACTACGGCCATCGAGGCGCTCTTAGGTGGCCGAGATCGACAGGTATGAAGCTCTCATTCCCTTTCCATTTTATTGTATTTTTCAAAATAAAACGACTGAAATGAGGCATTTATTCACAGAGAGACTTAGAGCAAGAGTTGGCGGAGTCCTGGGAAGAGACGGCTCGTCTGTTAAGGGAGCTGGAGGCCAGGGATGTTGAGATCGCCGCTCTTGAGGTGACCGTAGCCATGCTGGGTGGTGATGAGGATTAGTCGTCTTTTGTTTTGTCGTTGACTTGTATATTTTGACTTGGTTTTGTATATTTTGACTTTGTCTCGGGCGAAGGCCCCCAGCTTTGGATTTTGGATTTTGTTTTGGGCGAGAGCCCCTAGTTTGATGTACATGCCTCTTTTGAGTGCCTCTGTTGTTGGGTATTCTCTGTTCCTGTGGGTTAGTCTAAAAAACAGGTTTGGAAGACGACGGTTTCTGCCGTCATGCTGCCGAAAATCACATGGCACTTACATAAAGTACACATGGCATATTGGTGGCCTAAACTGACGCAAAACGGGCTACCCCCTTAAAAAAGAAATTTAAAGGAAATGTAGAAGTGTTTGAAATGACCAAGCATGTGTAAGTGTTTGAAATGACCAGACATGTGTAAGTGTTTGAAAGAAAAAAAGAGGGGTGAAATGATTCCCCTAAAAAAATGAAAATGAATAAGTGTGCTCATTTGGCGGCCATGTCGTCTTCCGTCTTGAAAAGCGAATCCGAAAAGGATTAGGAAATCCAAGATGAAGTTAGTTAAGAATCCGATGTGATTTTCCTTTATTATTCTTATCGAATTTCAAATGTAAACGCAGATGTCTTTCTATTTAAAATAATGACGGGCTGAATCCTGTGAAGGATTGCCTACGTATTCATAAAAAATGAAATCAAACCCTGTGCGTAGTTCTAAAAAATGTAAAAGAATAATCGTTCGGAGCAAAAGCTTGTAATTAATTTATAAAAAGGTAGCTTGTGCTTTGTACTTGACGACATGAGGATATATAAATGTCAAAATGCAAAATACGACCGGAAAAGCGAACCCGTCAAGGATTAGGAAATCCAAGATTGATATCGTTCCTCAGACTTCCTTGGCACATATTGCAGAGTCTTGTCGAGAATGGGCCACTAGACGGGCGCAGAGAAACGTGTGAAATGTCAGAATGCAATAGCATAGCGACATTAATTTTGACTGGCCAGGTGCTGGTTTTGTTTAGTGTCGCACAAGCGCCACGTGGGTTACGCGAGGTGCGTTTTTTTTTGCAGGAGAATTTGAATGATTTTGCCCTTTTTACAGTAACAAGCTGGCCGAATTACGCAAAACTTATACTATAGAAACAAAATACTTTTGTGGTCGTATAAGCTTAGTATACATTCATCGAATACTTAGATGCTAAACAAGGGTGAAAAGAATGTAATGGAGTGGAAGGTTCTAATGGTATTAGAAGACATTGGAGATCTGTGCATCTCTCTCACTCACCTAAATGAATGAAAGGATCGTCCCAAAGAGCATGGGGACATGGTAACTGCGAATTGATTCGTCTGAAATATTTGAAAAGATGACTATTTGAGGGATGTTGTTTTGTTTGTAATTTTTGACAGGAGACATTTTTTTGATTTTTGACACTTTAAATTTGTATTGATTGACTAAATTTTTTTTCGTGTTGTCTCGTGAATTATTGAAAATATTTGAGACTTTTTATTTGAAGTTGTTGGGACTGATTTTTTATTTTTATAGTTTTAGGCACGATTGCACTAAAAATCTTGTTTGACCCTTGGGTGAGCTAGTTTTCTAGCACCCATGGCAAGGGTATTAAATTATTTGGCATAGTATGCAATTTGTCTTTATCTGGTAGTTATATGAAATATAGGAATTGACGAATCGGGTATAAAAATGTAGTCTCCAAACCTAGAGGTCACTTAGAGACACGACGATCAAGGAATTTCACACCCAAGATATGGAAAAGGTGGTAAATGCACGCCCTTGTTAAGGCTTATTCTAAGAGGTCGTGTGATACACACTAAAGAGATACGACCTAAAGTATTTTGAGTATATTCTACTAGTTAAGGGTAAAAAGTAGAACAAGTGACTAATAAAAATCGCATGTGCTCTTTTTTCTTTTCAGTTTTTAGCAACTCAAAGAGGACTAGGAATGGTCCTACTTATTAACAAACGCTAATATATTTAAGACAAATAGCTCCTTTCGTATGTCGTCCTCAATTCTTGTTCCTAGTACAGTTAAGTCTTTGAAAGACTTTATATTTTGGTATCTCATGTGGTTTGCATAATGATATACGATTAATTTAGACCGTTTCCCCTCTTTGCTCTCTTATGTTTCGGCGTATTTAGTTTAGTTGAGCGTCGGTTTTATCGTGTTTTGGCCCTCATCCCGTGTACTCTCATCTTATTTAATTCCGTCTCATTTTATAGGAAATATGCCAAGACAAGGACGACACAGGATGAGAACCGAGAAACCGTCACAAAACAAATACACAAGGAAAAGAGAAGAAGAAAAGAAGAAAGAAAGAAGAAGGAAGAAGCGGGTGCGCCAGTCGGTGGTGCCACCGGCAGCCAGCCCACCGGCTGTGGTCACCTGATACTATGCCAAATTCAATTTCGAGACAGAGAACCCCAGCCGGCCTAGGCCACCGGCAGCCGGCCTGACCGGCTGAGGAAGCCGACACAAGACAGAAAGAGAGGAAAAGAGCAGCCACCCCCAGCCGGTCCAGGCCACCGGCGGCCGGCCAGACCGGCTATGGATACGGGATAGAGGAAGAAAGAAGAAAGAAGAGAAAGGAAGAGCAGGGGGCGCCATCTGGTCCCGGCCACCAGCGGCCGGCCGGCCGGCTGGGACCCCTAGTCCGCAAATTCGACTTTCCTTCTTATTTTGACCCCCTAAACCTACCAACCTATAAATACCCCTCTCTTAATTTATTTTAGACACAAAAACCCTAGATTTAGCTTTCAATATTCCTAATCATTACTCTAATCCTTTGATAATTAGCACTAATTACTCTACTTTTCTACTTAGTTATCTTTAGATCTAGTCTTTTCTTGAGCTATTATTGAAGATTTGGGTTGTAATTTGATATTATAGAAGACTTTCCTTCTATTTATTCATCAAAGGTTGCAAATTTTATTAAAGTTTGGTACAATTCTTTATCTAATTACTTTTACTAGTTATTTAATTGCTTTTTCTTGCTCTTTCTACTAGTCATCATCTTGAATATGTTTTCCTTTGTCTTTATCATGTTAAATTCTTCATCTTTAGTATCTAGTCCTAGTAGTATGTGTGAGTAGTGTATTGCTAAGGTAGATGGGGGATTTAGTGTAGGTTTATGGGTCGATTATGGTAATTGGGCATAAATATGGAGTCTTTTGTTAGTCTAGTTGTTTTGTCCTTACAAGGTGTTTGATGAAATGCTTGAATGAGTAATTTGACTTATTTCTATGTTTAATCACTAGTTTGGGTGAGAGCTTGGACTTGTTTGATACTTGTGTGTGTTTTGATTGTTTAGGGGGAGGTTAGGGCAGGATCCCAATCGAACCTTAGACTAGGGTCCGTCTCGCACCGAGAGGTGGAGACTTGCCTACTAACCGTTTTTCACCTAGAGGTGGAGACATACCTAGACTCATCATTAGACTAGTCTTAACCCTCACCATAATCGACTTTTGCCTATATTAATGAACCTATTCACCTTAGTTTCTTTTAATTTTTGTTTTCAATCTCATATTTGCTCATTTGTTAGACTTAGTTAGTTTAGTCACCTCTAATTGCTTCTAGCTAGAATTAAACTAGAATTTGACCAACTTACCTTAGAGCCCTAATCACCGTCCTTGTGGTTCGACCTCGACTACCCTACAACATTAGTTGAGTTATTTGTTTGACCGGGGGAGGGTGACTAACCCCACGTCACATAAACGGGTCTCAAATTGACCACGAACCTTTCTACAAGAGTAGCTTCATCAGGACGTTCAACAAGTTGTGTGCTAGTCTTCCTCCACCTACTTAGGAAGTCGGTGAAACCTTCTTTCTCATTTTGGGTAAGAACCTCTAGAGTAAGCATATTGACTTGAATCTCAGCATTGTCTGCATACTGCTTGGCGAACTCACTTGCGGCACCATCCCATGTTGCAATTTTCTTATGTTCCAGAGAATAAAACCACTGCTTAGGAATGGTGTCGAGAGATGTAGGAAAGATCCTTAGGAAAATCTCGGGTTTGATGCCTTTGATAGACATATAATCTTTGAAAGCACGAATGTGATTCAAAGGGTTTTCATGCCCCTTAAACTTTGGGATGTTAGTCATGTTGAAGTTGGTTGGCAACTGAGTACTTACGGCTTCATATTTGCGATTATTCTCCCTGTAGATGTCATCTCCCTTGAGGTACATTAGTTGCTCCTCCAAGTATTGGAGTCGCTTTTCATTTTCAGTAAGAACTGGCGGGGGGTTGACTTTTGGGTGTCCCACAAAAGGTGGAATGTTATCATGCACACTAGCATCAGGAATGTCTGCAGGAGGAAGCCCAGTTTCTATGGCAACAATTCGGACTTCAATGGCATTGAGGCGAGCATAAGCTTGGTCTTCACTTGTTTGGAGACAGATGAGCGCAGCTAGGACTAGATCATTACCATTCGGGTTTTGCTCGGGTTGATGAACACTTGCTTGACTAGGTCCCAGCATCTTGGAAACTGAGGCAAGAGACCGAAGATGGATCTAAACACGATCGACCATTCTAGCACACTTACTCAAAAAGGATGAAGTGGGAGTGTGCCACTGTGTTTAGGTGTGTTTTGAAAAAGACTAGTTTTGAAATGTTTGTCTTAGACAACCGTAGTGTGGTTGTAGGAGTATTGACTCGAAGTGAAGAAAAGATGATTTTGACTAGACACTCGGACAGAGTTTCGACTCATTTTGCGCTACTTTAGGCCACCTTTGAAAACTTTACATTTTTAAAAATGATTTTGTTTTGAAAAGTTCGTCATGGTTTTATTTACAAAATGGTGATCACGTATGGTTTGTACAAATTTATACAGGCATTATAACCGTTTGCTGAGTGCATTTAAAATGGTTTTGGTTTAAAGGGTGGGTTGCCATACCAAGCAATCAAACCCGGGTATGTGGAGAGGCCCACGCCAAACATGAGTAAGGTCGGTTCCTAGTCCAATTCCTCGAGTAGTGAAAGCTCTTGATACTAACATGAGTATGTATCGCGGTATGGTTGACGTCAATCGCTAACCATCCTTAGGCTCAGATAAGAATTTGGACTGAACGGTCAGGACGATTGGTCAAAATGGGTTGGGTTGAGCCTAGGAAGGCCGAATAAAATGACCTAAGAAGGTTGAGTAATAAAAATCGACAACTGTCTTGTACAAATTATTCCTTAACCTTGTTCAAGTCTCACCCTGGGTAACACGTAAGTGCCTATTCCTCAGCGGAGTCGCCAAACTATAATACACGGATTGGTGATCCTTGCCGAACTGTGATACGCAGGGAACCATAGAGGGGCGCACTTGGATGGACAAGCGTACGTAGAAATACGCATTTGTGGAGTCGCCACCAATTTTTATGGAATATTGGAACGGTTTGAATACTTCATGCCATGTCAAGACACAAAGTAATGGCATGAACACTAAGAACTCGTTACCGTTAGAATTCTGTCTAGAATAACTCTCGTGGATGCCAACGAACACAGATGTTTACAGAGATCTGGAGTAAGGGGTGAGGGTACGTATTAGGAAGCTCTTTAATCGAACACCTAATCCCGCCCGCCTCGATAGCGGCCTCTACTAATGATTAGCGAAATCGTTCATACTTGATATGTTATCGATTATATGCATGCAATGCAACATCCAACATTTTAATCCTAGCATGTGAATTAGATTATGTCGGTGAACATGTAATTAGCACTTAATTATGTCGAAATTGGGAATTTAGGGTTAGTTATATACGAAAGGCAAAGAAATCATACAATTACAATGATTAAATGAGATTACAATGGATTACGGGATCTACGTCAGAAATATACTCAAAACAAAGGTTTGAAGAAAAGGAAAAGGTTTGAATAACTAAAAGGCATATTAGGAGCGATAATACGACTAATAGTTAGTAAATTACGTAATTAAAGCCACGTCAAGGCGAACACGAAAGTTCAGGGACAGAAGTCAACCCAGAACAGGCGCAGTAACAGCTGCGTCCTCTGGAAGAGGCGTAGGGCTTGTTGCGTCAGTTCTTGAGTAAAATTATGACCGTGAAGTCAGAATCGCAAGCATTTAATGTTGTTTTGTGTATTTACGATGGATTATCGATCTATGACTTGAGTAGAAGTCGTTTAACATATTAATTATACAATATATATCAACAATGAATCCGGAGAATTGATATGAACGAATCGAACCTCTAAAACCCAAATTTGATTCAAAGACGAAAACCTGCTAATATTGAATTATTACGGATCTAAGTCAAGAACAAAACGATTTATAAAAGATTAAATATTATTTATGTACGAAGAAAAGAGAAAATAATAAAAGGAAAACAAAGACGCAGAAACCATAGGAAGAAGAAGAAGAGCAGGAACAGGCAGCCTCTGGAAGAGGCGCAGCAGGTGCTGCGACTCTTCGAAAAAGCTCACATGCTTCTGCATTTCTTCTCGACGTCTGATGACTACTAAAAAGACTTTTCTAAGAAATGTTTTACTTTGAAATCGATTTTACTTTGAAATCGGTTTTGAATTTATTTCTGACGTGAATCTTACATTAATAATACGAATAAAATAATTACAATTCAAAAGATGGAATATACACCCTCAGACTTACATGTTGACGAAACGATATATTAAGTAAGTTTTGTTTTAGCAATAGCTCGACACGAATGTATGCAGAAAGTGCCCTCTTTAAAGGACTAAACTTGATTGATTAATTGATTGATTGATTGACTTTTAGCGGCCCTGAAACTATTCAGAAAGACAACTAAACAATGACAATTGATTGAAGTTCAGACACTTTGCAAATACTCTGTTTCTGTTTGGACTAATTGACAAAGAACTAAGATAGGACCTTAATCAAAGCACAAAGCCAATGATTGAGGGTTGAACTTTGATCCCAGCACACAGCTAAGGACCCAAGCTCACTTCCAAGCACAAAGCAAAGGAGTTGTCTCAAGCACACAGCCAAGAGATTCAACAGAAACAAGGTTTCAGTTATATGTTTTACTTCAAATCTGATTTGCATTTCATTAGGTAAAGGCCTTATATAGGCAACAAGGATACAACTCAGACGTTAGGAGATATCTAGGGCCACAAAGGCTTACAACATGAAACAAAATAACAGCTACAAACTTGCAGGAAACTGACATAAAGTAGATAAAGCAGAAAAATAATTCTAATAGGACAATCTGCCTTAATGGGTTTGTTGGGGTTGAAACTGGTGGAGGGGTGGACTTCTGAGCTTGATTCTTGAGCTCAACTGAAGTGGGATGGATGCCAAGGGTCCTTCTAAAAGGCCCTCGAGTTTGTTTGATCATAAAAGGAAAGTTTGATAGTGACATGTTAACTACTGCAAAAGGCTGAAATCTGGACAGTCTGAAGTTGTCCCTAAGCTAACTCTTTGTGTGTTTGTTTTTGGGAGGGAAGTCCTGGGGAAAGTTGTAGAGGACCTTCCCAAGACATAGGTTTGAGGGTTGGTTAGGCTTGTTTGATTGTGTGGGGCCCCATGGACCTTGTTTAGAAAGGCTGTGATAGGCTGTTTTTGGCTGGGGGCTGTTTTTGTTGTGTTGGGCTTGTTGGGCTGTTGGCTGAGCTTTGTTGTGGCTTAGCCTTGGGAAGTGGATGGCTAGGCTTTGTTCTGGTTGTGGTGGTGTTGTCTTAGCAGGCTTGAAGTGGTTGTGGCTTGGACTGAATAGAACATTGTCATAGCTGGTCATGGTGTTGTCTGAATGGATGTTGTTGTTTTGATGTTGAGTCTTGTCTTGAGTTTGTGTCTTGTCTTGAGCTCGTGTCATGGCTCGTGTCTTGGCTTGGTCACAGACTCCTGTTGCAACCTCCCTTTCTTGAAAAGGATTTGCCCTCAAATCTTCCTCACCTTCATCATCTGATTCACCATGGTAGGGACTCAGGTCTCCAACATTGAAAGTACCATGTACACCATAGCTTCCTGGTAGATCCACCTTGTAAGCATTTGTGCCTATCTTCTCCAATATCTCAAATGGTCCATCAGCTCTTGGCATGAGCTTGTTTCTCCTCTTGTCTGGAAATCTCTCTTTTCTTAAATACAACCATACAAGATCCCCTGCCTTGAATTCCCTTGCTTTCTTAGGTCCCTTGGACCTAGCCTTGTACAACTCATTGGACCTTTCAATCTGCTTCTTGACTTGCTCATGAATCTGTATCATTTGCTCAACTCTTTTCTTTGCATCATAGCTTGTCTTGTTTCCTTTGACTGGTGCTAGGTCTGTAGGCATGAGAGGATTAGTACCATAAACTGTTTCAAAAGGACTTTTACCTGTGCTGCTGGAGGGGGCTCTGTTGAAGGCAAACTCAGCTTGTGCTAGCCTGAGATCCCAATCTTTCAATGACTTAGAAACAATACTCCTTAAGATCTTTCCTAGTGTCCTGTTAGTGACTTCTGTCTGCCCATCAGTTTGGGGATGGTGAGAAGTACTAAACAATAACCTAGTCTTCAATAGCTTCCACAAGGTTCTCCAGAAATGGCTCATGAACTTTGTGTCTCTATCTGAGACAATGCTTCTAGGGACCCCATGTAACTTGACAACCTCCCTAAAGTATAGTTCAGCTACCCCCAATGCATCCTCAGTCTTCTTACAAGCAATGAAATGTGCCATCTTGCTGAATCTATCTACAACCACCATGATTGAATCTTTTCCCCTTTGAGTTCTAGGTAAGGCTACAATGAAGTCCATACTGAGATCTTCCCATGGCTTGTTGGGTACTGGAAGTGGTGTGTAAGGGCCTGCTTGGAAGTGTGCCTTGGCTATTTGACAAGATCTGCATCTCTTGAGGGCATCTTGCACATCACTGAGCATCTTAGGCCAATAGAACTGATCTTGTAAGATGTCATAGGTCTTCTGTACCCCAAAGTGACCAGCAAGGCCATTGGAGTGAACCTCTTTGACCAGTAGTCCCCTATAAGGTCCCTTAGGCACACATAGTTTGTTCCCATAGAATAAGTATCCTTCTTGAGCTGTGTATTTGCTCCCTTTCTTGACTTGCCCTTCTTGATGTACCTCCCATTCATGCTTGAAGTCTGGGTCCTCTTGATAGAGCTCTTTCATAAATTCAAACCCCAACACCCTTTGCTCCATGAAGGTCAACATTACAGACCTTCTAGACAATGCATCAGCTACAACATTGTTCTTACCCTCTATATACTTGCTGGAGAATGAGAAGGATTGCAAGAACTCTACCCATTTGGCATGCCTGGGGTTGAGTTTGTGTTGTCCATTGATGTATTTGAGAGCCTCATGATCAGAATGAAGCACAAAAGGCTTAGGCTTCAAGTAGTGTCCCCAATGATTCAATGCCCTCACAATGGCATAGAATTCCTTGTCATATGTGGAATAGTTAAGCTTGGCCCCATTTAGCTTCTCACTAAAGTATGCCACAGGTTTCTTTTCTTGAGTAAGCACAGCTCCTATGCCAAGACCACTGGCATCACACTCTACCTCAAAGAGTTTGTTAAAGTCTGGTAGAACCAATATGGGAGACTTACACAATAGCTCTTTGATCAGATTGAAGGATCTTTCAGCCTTCTCATTCCACAACTCTCCCTTCCTCATGCACTCAGTAATAGGGGCCATGATTGAACTAAACCCTTATATGAACCTCCTATAGAAAGATGCCAACCCATGGAAACTTCTTACATCAGTAACAGTTTGAGGAATGGGCCATTCCTTGATTGCTTGCACTTTCTCAGGATCAACTGCTACCCCTTCCTTAGAGATGATGAATCCAAGGAAGTAAACCTCAGGCTGCATGAAGGTGCACTTCTCTAGCTTGCCATACAACTTGTTTTCTCTTAGGACCTCAAACAACATCTTCAGATGTTGCAAATGTTCTCCCTTTGTTGAACTGTAAATAAGAATATCATCAAAGTAAACCACTACACACTTGCCTAAGTAAGGCCTTAGGACTTCTGTCATCAACCTCATGAAGGTGCTAGGGGCATTAGACAACCCAAAAGGCATCACCAACCATTCATAGAGCCCATGTTTAGTCTTGAAAGCTGTCTTCCATTCATCCCCTGCTCTTATCCTCACTTGGTGGTAGCCCTGCCTCAGATCAATCTTAGTGAACACTTGAGCCCCACTTAGCTCATCCAGAATATCATTAAGTCTAGGTATGGGAAACCTATACTTGATGGTAATGTTGTTGATGGCCCTACTGTCAATACACATACGCCAAGTCCCATCCTTCTTTGGCACAAGCAAGGCTGGTACAGCACAAGGACTGAGGGACTCTCTGACATAGCCCTTGTTGAGTAGTTCACCTACTTGAAGTTGGAGCTCTTGTGTAGCCTTAGGGTCACTCCTGTAGGCTGGCTTGTTGGGTAAGATAGCTCCAGGCACTAGGTCAATGTGGTGCTCTATCCCTCTAAGTGGTGGCAGTCCACTAGGAAGCTCAGTAGGGAAGACATCACCATAACTTTCTAGGATAGATTTGACCTCTTCAGGGATATCAATGATACTCATCCCAGTCTCCTTGACTAGCAATATGTATACAGGTTGTAGCTCACTTAGCTCTTGTGCTATTTCTGATTCACTTATCAACATGACTTCTTTGGAAGCCTCACTCATGGGGTTTGGGTTGATCTTTAAAGCAGGTGGTAAAGGTGCTAGGGTGATCTTCTTCTTCCCATACTTGAAGGTGTAGGTGTTGTCTCTCCCATGGTGTATGGCATCCCTATCAAACTCCCATGGTCTCCCAAGCAGAAGGTGACATGCATCCATAGGTAGAACATCACAAAGACTCTCATCCACATACCCTTTACCAATTGAGAAAGGTATAACACATTGTTTATCCACCTTGATCTCAGCCCCTTTGTTTAGCCATCTGAGTTTGTAAGGTAGGGGGTGGTCTTTGGTGGGTAGAGCTAGCTTGTCTATCAGTGTTTTGGAGGCCACATTAGTGCAGCTTCCCCCATCAATAATGAGGTTACATACTCTACCCTTGATGGTACATCTGGTCCTAAAGATCTGGTGTCTTTGGTCCTCTTCCAAAGGTTTTGGTTGAGTATGCATTACCCTCCATGTTACCAAACTTAACCCTGCATCAGGTTCTATCAACTCCTCACTAGCCTCTACCTCAGGCTCTTCCATCTCTTCATCACAGACCAACACTTCATCATCTCCCCAATGGATTACTTCTAGGGTACTCAGAGCCCTTTTAGATGGACATTCTCTAGCAAAATGTCCATACCCTTGACATTGAAAGCACTTTTTGAGAGGGGTGGTCTTCCTTTGGCCTGCCTCAACAGCCTTGCCTTTATCAAGGTTGAAAGGGGTCTTAACAGGAACCACATGTTCTCCTATCTTAACTCCTACAAAAGGTTTGAAGGTGGGGGTTCTGGAAGGTGTCTTAGAAGCACTGGCCTTTCCTTTTCCCAATTTTTCTACCCTTAAGGACAAGTTGACAGCTTCCTCAAAGGAGTATATGTTTTGTAACCTGACTTTACTAGCTATCTTTTCATCCAACCCTTCTAAGAACCTTGCTATCTTTTGTTCAGATTTCTCAACAACCTCACATTGCAAAGTGAGTTGTTCAAAGTCTCTTAGGTAGGACTCTAAAGGTCTTTGGTCTTGCTTTAGGTGAGTAAGCTTAATGAACATGTCTTGAGTGTAGTCCCTAGAGACAAACTTAGCTCTCATTTTCTTTTTCAGTTTGAGCCATGACTTTACAGGTTCTTTCCCTTCCCTAACCCTCAAGGTTTTCATGTTTTCATACCACAGTGAGGCATAGCCTTTTAGTTTCATGATAGCAACCTTAAAAGCCTTTCTATCAGTGTATCCTTTAAACTCAAAGACTCTTTCTACAGACCTTAGCCAATCTAAGAAATCATCAGGGTTCAAGCTACCTAGAAAGTCAGGAATCTCTACCTTGATATCTTTGTCTTGGTGTCTGAGAAGATTGTGATCTGAGCCATCTGAATCTGACATTTCAAACTGATCTACAGGTTGTCTCCTCCTTACTCCACCTTGTGGGAAAGGTGCTCCTCTTCCTCGACCTCTGCCTCCCCTTGTATCATTGTTCTGTTGGCCCTCAAGGAGTTCATTGACAGATCTAGAGACCTCCATTACAGTTCTGACAAGATCTTGGACTGTGTTTTCAAGACCTGTGATTCTCTCTTCACTCATGGTTGTATTTTGTGTTTTTAATGTAGTTAGGTAGATGAACTCACAAACCAAAGCTCTGATAACCAATTTGCACTGAAACTATTCAGAAAGACAACTAAACAATGACAATTTGATTGAAGTTCAGACACTTTGCAAATACTCTGTTTCTGTTTGGACTAATTGACAAAGAACTAAGATAGGACCTTAATCAAAGCACAAAGCCAATGATTGAGGGTTGAACTTTGATCCCAGCACACAGCTAAGGACCCAAGCTCACTTCCAAGCACAAAGCAAAGGAAGTTGTCTCAAGCACACAGCCAAGAGATGCAACAGAAACAAGGTTTCAGTTTTATGTTTTACTTCAAATCTGATTTGCATTTCATTAGGTAAGGCCTTATATAGGCAACAAGGATACAACTCAGACGTTAGGAGATATCTAGGGCCACAAAGGCTTACAACATGAAACAAAATAACAGCTACAAACTTGCAGGAAAACTGACATAAAGTAGATAAAGTAGAAAAGTAATTCTAATAGGACAATCTGCCTTAATGGGTTTGTTGGGGTTGAAACTGGTGGAGGGGTGGACTTCTGAGCTTGATTCTTGAGCTCAACTGAAGTGGGATGGATGCCAAAGGTCCTTCTAAAAGGCCCTCGAGTTTGTTTGATCATAAAAGGAAAGTTTGATAGTGACATGTTAACTACTGCAAAAGGCTGAAATCTGGACAGTCTGAAGTTGTCCCTAAGCTAACTCTTTGTGTGTTTGTTTCTTGGGAGGGAAGTCCTGGGGAAAGTTGTAGAGGACCTTCCCAAGACATAGGTTTGAGGGTTGGTTAGGCTTGTTTGATTGTGTGGGGCCCCATGGACCTTGTTTAGAAAGGCTGTGATAGGCTGTTTTTGGCTGGGGGCTGTTTTTGTTGTGTTGGGTTTGTTGGGCTGTTGGCTGAGCTTTGTTGTGGCTTAGCCTTGGGAAGTGGATGGCTAGGCTTTGTTCTGGTTGTGGTGGTGTTGTCTTAGCAGGCTTGAAGTGGTTGTGGCTTGGACTGAATAGAACATTGTCATAGCTGGTCATGGTGTTGTCTGAATGGATGTTGTTGTTTTGATGTTGAGTCTTGTCTTGAGTTTGTGTCTTGTCTTGAGCTCGTGTCGTGGCTCGTGTCTTGGCTTGGTCACAGACTCTTGTTGCAAAGCCTATAACAAATCAATCCACATGAGTGTCATTGGATAGCCTACTAAGCAATCCATAGGGTTCTCAAGGAGAACTAGGGATTCGTTCTTATGTTTGGTAGAGAAAAATTTGGATATGTGGTAAAAGTTACACAACCCAAATTTCCAAACTTATAAAGATTTATCGAAATCCTAGGCGTACTTTTGTTATACAAGAAGCGAATAACTAAAAGGATGATTGAAGAGTCAATCATTATAAATTCTACAAATAGTGACCTAGAACATTATGATGAGGATATGGTGGCTTATAAGGAGCTAATGGTAGATCCTTTCACCTAAATACCTATCAGTTATCATGATAACGAGTGAGAGTATCTTTCAAGTTAAGGAGCCCAACACTAGATAAAGATCTATATATGTACGTAGATGCATTCATGTTATTAGGAATAACGTTGGATGGAAGGAAAAAGCAATTCACAAGGTTGGAATAAATGAATATATGGTATATTCACTACCCAAGCCTTTATTGCATTTAATAAGATCGTCATGAATTGACATGGACGAAATAAACTTTGGATTATATGATATGAAGCAATAACATTGCGTTGATTGTTCATATATGATAATGACATTTATTTTTTGAGTTTCTAAAACTCATTTTGTGCTTTGTTATATTCAAATGGATTGTAGAGACAATTTTGAACCCCATTAAAGTGGACTGTATTAACATAGCATTGGCCCTAGTTGCTTATATGAAGTGACGTCTCCAAGTGACTAGAGTGTGACACGATTGAGCAAGTTCAAGTGCCATAGGGTCATAAGGGATGACCAGTCGATCACATAGAAAGACTGTAAGGGACAATCTGTCGGGCAGTGACCGCTTATAGAGTTCTGGCAACTATTGTAGCCTAGTCGTGGCAAGAGCTACTATAGTATTTTTTTTGAGTCAATTCTTTGACTAAACACTGTTCACCTAAGGTGGCACAGTTCAGAGTGACTTTGATTTATGCTCTACGACCTTCGTAACTGGGGTCAAATGAGCATCTTTTGGGTCATAATGAGATGTGGCTATGCAAAGGGAATAGTGCGATATGAATTGTCCACCCCTTGTCAGGGTTGTTTTAAAATCTCAAGGCCACTCGAGGAGGAGTAATCGGAAAATGCGTGGCCACGCTCGGAAGGGTTCTATGGTAGATAATTCCGGTCAGACAGTTACTCTCCACATCGAGGAAACCACTCTTGATATTATCAAATGCAAGTACGACCTGCAAGACACCTTGCATTGAGTGGGAGATCGTAAAAGGACAAGAGAATTGGTGACGCGCACTGGTCTCGGACAAGTGGGAGATGGTTGGAATAAGTGTACTCAACAATAGTGAAATCACTTAATTAAATCTCAAAAATAAGAATACAAAGGGATGATGAAAATTAAAGTCAACTGGTCAACATAAATCGGTAACGATTGGCTCAATTGAGTTTGACGTTACTGTCTTATAATGGTGGTGATCAGTTGATCCCTTGAGGTCACACCTAAAGGACAATCCCCAATCATGTACATTAATTAAATGTATAGCGATATAGATTAATTGATCCCTTAATTTGAACAGGTTTAAAGTGAGATTTATATCTTATTGTAATATGATTAAATAAGATTCATTTTAGTAATTTAATTGTTATATAACTAAGAATGCATTTTGTTTATGAAACATTTGAGATAAGCAAAATTGGTTGATTATAATTACAAATTGTTGTAGATTATATTAACCAAAAATGAGATGACCCATTTTATTTATATGTAATTATAAAATGTTACTTAAAATGTTAAGTCCAATTTATTTGTTAGGAAATTGAATTTAAATTACTTAAATGTACATTTATATGCTAAATTACATGTCACATGTCACACTTGTGACAAATGACAAAATGCAAAAATAAAATGGACACGCATTTTATACATGGTGCACCGGTTTTCTGGTAGATAGGGTAGTGTTTAGGTATTGATTATTGTTCTAATTAGAAATTAAAACATAATCATAACCTACCTAAAACTAGCCCTAATTCTATTGTTTTGTTAAGAAAAAAAGGAAAAGTACCCACCCTTCCCCATGTTAGTAGTGGCCGGTCATGCTCTTCAATAAGGAGAGGTTTTCTTCTTATTCATATTTAATTGATCTCACAAGAAAGAATATGCTTATCTCTCTTAAAAACACACATCTCTCACTAAGAAAAATTAAAGAAGTTTTTTAATAGACTTGTGTTCTAATTCTCACATAATATTACTAGTGTAATAATAAGAGTTATTTGAAATAGTTTTAAGGGCTACTACAATATATACTAGTGTAGTATTTTGTAATGTAAAAGGGGTTTGTCTTGGTGCAACATATTGAAGAGTTCTTATACTAAGAACTTGGAGTTCATCCCTAACATTGTAAGCTAAAGAACAAAGTAGGAAGGAGTCGTATTTTGTGCCCAAAATCCGTACAAATCAATGTAAGAAAAATGTATCTTCTTTTCTTTGTTTTTATTTGTTATGCATGCATAAGATCCAAATAGTTTAAGGGTAAACTATTAGTAAAATTATATTAGAAATGTCTAATATTGAGATTAAGAAACTAACACACGTGATATCTAAGGAAGGGGTAATGGTGGATCTGAGTAAGATCGAGGCAGTGTCTAACTAGGAGGCACCAAAGAATATGGCAGAGGTGAAAGGGTTTTTAGGTTTGGCTGGGTATTACAGGAGGTTCGTGAAGGACTTTTCGAGGATAGCTAGACCTATGCCGGCATTGATGAGGAAAGCGAACAAGTTTTGCTGGGACAAGAGCTGTGAGACGGCGTTCCAAACCTTAAAGGAGCGTTTGACTACGACTTCTGTTTTGTCATTACCTGAATGAAGTGTGAACTTTGAGGTGTATACTGATGCATCGAACTGTAGTTTGGGATGTGTGATGATGCAAAATGGGAAGGTGATTGCTTATGCGTCGAGGCAGCTGAAACCTTTTGAGGGGAATTACCCTACTCATGATCTAGAGTTGGGAGCAATAGTGTTCGCGATGAAGATTTGGAGGGATTATTTGTATGGTGCTAGCTTTAAGGAGTTTTCAGAACATAAGAGTTTGAAATACATCTATACGCAGAAGAAGTTGAATATGAGGCAGCGGCGGTGGATGAAGTTGATTGGGGATTAGGATATGGATATCATCTACTACTAGGGGAAGGCTAATATGGTTGCCGATGCTTTGAGCCAGAACAGTGTACATTCCTTGTGCACTACGATGTCTTTAATGCGGCTGAGGAACAAGGTAGCGAAGATGGGGATCCAAGTGATTCGGAAGGGAGATGCTACTAGTGACTTAATGATCAAGTCGGGATTGTATGATGACATTAGGAGAAAGAAATTGGAGGGTCTGAAGATTCAACTGTGGAAGAAACGGGTAGAGGAGGGTACTACTCCTAGGGGTTTTCGATTCATGCTGATGAGAATGTTATATTTGAGGGCCTATGGTCTGTGCCGAACGATCCGGAGCTGAAGAAGGTAATTTTGACTGAAGCTCATTGTACTTCTTATTCTGTTCACCCGGTTGGGGATAAGCTATATAAAGATTTGAAGAAGACCTTCTGGTGGCCGGTGATGAAGAATGATGTTGCTGTTTTTGTAGCGAGATGTTTGACCTGGCAGCGAGTCGAGGGGGAACAGAGGAGACCGCAAGGTAAGATTCAGTCTCTAGAGGTTTTGGAGTGGAAATGGGAGTCTATATCCATTGACTTTGTGGTAAGACTTCCGTGATCGCAGAAGGGGAATAACATGATTTGGGTGATCGTGGATCGGTTGACCAAGTCAGCCCATTTCGTGCCTATGAAAGATACTTGGAGCAAGTTCGAGCTAGCTTTGGCTTATAGGAATAATGTGGTGAAGCTACATGGGGTGCCTAGCGATAAGGTATCTTATTGGGATGCGAGGTTCATTTCTCGATTCTGAAATGAACTGCAAGAACTTATGGGAACGACATTAAAGATGAGAACAACCTTTCATCCTGCGACGGATGGACAGACGGAGAGAAAAATCAAGACCGTGGAAGATATGTTGAGGGCTTGTGTGCTCTCATTTGGTGGGAGCTGAGAGGATAAGCTGGAACTGATAGAGTTTTCTTACAACAAGAATTACCATTCTAGTATTGGGATGTCACCATTTGAGGCCTTGTATGGATGGAGATGCAAGAGTTAAGTGTGTTGAGATGATAGTTTTAAGGCCGTGGTTCCTGGACCCCCAGATGGTTCAGGACATGATCGAACAAGTGAAGCTAATTCGCCAGAAGATGAAAGCAGCACATGATTGTCAGACGATCTATGCAGATCTTCATCGTAGGGACATTGAGGTCCTGGTGGGTGACAAAGTCCTTTTGACGGTGTCACCTATGCGTGGGGTGATGAGATTCGGGAAGAGGGGCAAATTGAGCCAGAAGTTCATTTGGATCGGGTTGGAGAGGTGGCTTACCGCTTAGCCTTACCACCTGCTCTTGATCGAGTCCATAATGTGTTTCATGTATCTCAGCTGCAAAACTATGTGAGTGATCCTTATCATGTTCTAGAGGCTGATACTATTGAGCTTGATGAGGTACTCACTTATGTTGAGGTGCCAAAAGAGATCTTAGACCAGAAGGTGCGCAAGATCAGAAATGGGAAGACGACGCTATTGAAGGTGTTATGGTCCAACCATAACGTGGAAGAAGCGACTTGGGAGCCTGAAACTCCTATGCGAGAGCGATACCCACATTTGTTTGAATAGGTATGTTCGGTTATGGCGACATAACCTTGTTCTTTAAGGGCGGAAAGAGATAATTGCATGATGTTAAGTATGTTACTAGTTAATGTATTTTAGTGATGGTATAACATATGTTGTGACATGTTACGTTGTTAGTTTTGTGGTTAGTATGTGATACATGTATATATTGTTGTTGTGTCTCATATTGGTTGTTGGTAGGAGTTTTTAGTTTGGTAGGAGTATGAGTTGTGAACTTCGAGGAAAAGGTTCGTTCTTAAGGAGGGAAGACTTTAATACTCCATATTTCTGAGTAATTGGCAATCGGGCGAGTAAAGCTTACTCGACCGAGTGGATTGTGTACTCGGCCGAGAAGAGTGTATTCGGCCGAGTAGTTTGGTCTGTCGTTTGAACATTATTCTGTTCTTGGGTACTCAGCCGAGTGTGGTAAGCACTCAACCGAGTAAGTCGTACTCGACCGAGTACATATTATACTCGACCGAGTACACCAGTCTGCGATAATAATTCAGACGGTTTGATTAAAGATTAATAAAGGGAGTTAAGTTCATAATTACAGTTTACGTTCTTTACAAAAACCCTATTTGTCTCAAAAACTCTCTCAAACTTCTAAAAACATTCCTAATTATTCGGTGCCGGAGCAAATCTCTCATCGTGTTGTTGATTGTTTCGGCAAGTAATCCTACTATGCGACTTTGTATGAATAATTGTAAACCCTAATTGAATTGGAGGAAAATGGAAGATGATTAGTATTAATTATATTTAATTCTTGTATGATTAGGGGTAAACTTTGTAGAAAGAAGATTTCTGAGTAATTGCTTGTCTTCTTGTTGGATTTGATAATAAGGTATGGTTTCCCTACTCAGTACATTTATGCTAATTGATGTGATAAGATGTATTGTATATGTTATTTGATTGATTGATGATGATCGTGATGGAATTCGGGATTAGAGTTTAGTTTGTTACTATGGTTACTATGCTAGTGATCCGTCGGGAGACGGTTTAACACCCCAAGTTCGCCTCTCGTAGTTCTCCCGCTACGAGGGGGATGGGCACATTAATGTTCCTGCTACTCTCGCTGCAGTGAGAGGAGATTTCAATGCCTATGGCTGCGGACTATGGTCAATTGGTGGTTTTTCAGGTCAAGGATGGTTACCTGATGCTGTTGAGGTAACCGTTGCGATGGCCCTCCTGTTTCTCTTTCTATTTTGTTTGTCTTATACATTGGTCAGTATATAGTTTTAATGACCCCATTATTGTTTTGTAAAACTGCTGTTATACATTGGGGAATGGTGAGCAGGTGATCGACAGGTAACTCGTTGAGCTGCGCTGGGATGTTGATAGGATCACCACTATCGAGTCATAGATTCCGCAAAGTCTATTAGAGTTTAGAATTTACTTTACTTCATCGTTATGGTAGCAATTGGAATGTTGGTCTAGACGGTATGCCGTCTAGTTTTGAGTTATGTAATTTGAGTTTAAACTATTGTATTTAAATAAAGTATTGTTTCTTTATTGTGAGTTTTGATAGTATTATATATATATATATATATATATATATATATATATATTACTACCTCGTGCAACCGAGATGGTAGCATCCCCATGTGCTAAGGAGGTCTTGTAAGGCTCTTTGATATATGGGGGTGTTACAGATAGTCACTTAATTAGATTGTGATTTAGTACCACAGTAGCCTTCTCTTAAGGCACAACATATTTATGGTATGACCGAAAGGATGAACCGAACTTTATAAGATATAGTTTGGGATTAATCGCATTTTTGTCTGCTACTTTCTCACTAAAATTTAACTACCTAACTATAATAGCCAAATTTGACTCCATATGAAATATGAATAGGGAGGGTTCCTAACTTGTTAATTTTCAACGTTTGGGAACATAAATGCTTGTGTCTAGAACAAGTCTAACAAAAGCACTAGCTTCCAGATTTAAGATATTTCTGGGTTATCTAAACTAAAATCACGTGGTTATTACTCCTACTACGAGAACAAAACGTTTGTGGCTCGTAATACTGTCTTTTTAGAAAGATATTTTGTTTCTAAAAGACAGAGTGGGAGAACTTTTGTTGAACCTATAGAAGTTCAAGAGCCACAAACTGAGAGTACGATGCAAAGAAACGTTCCTTCTTCAGGCTCAATGGTTACAAAGAGCTATTTTTACGCCAATTTGTGGAAAGTAACGAATCTTCAATCCCCAAATAAGGCTTTATATAGTTGCATCTCGATGCAATGACGTGAAACCATGTAATTAGAATTGGACTTCTTTAAAAAAACATAATATGTTTCAAATGTTTAGTTGGTTGCAATTATTTTCTTGAATGAGATTCATGAAGAGAGAGTTATGTTGATCTTATAATTGCTGAATTCATTTATGGTCTTATGCCATACATACGTCAGTTAGTCAGAATCATGCGTTCGATCATGTTGTTTGACAATACGATCTTACTCGAAATGTTGAGGAACCATGGTTATACATGGAATTTAGTGGGAGTTATAGGTGAATTACTTAGTCTTATATGTACTTGACATATTAATGACTAGAAATGTTTTTGGATGACTACTTGAGAGAAGCACGATGTATCTAAAGTATCCAATTAAGTTTATGGAGATAGATCTTATTGGATGATTAGCATTTGGTCAATAGACTTATACGATAAGATTCTTGACTTGTTCACAGTGTTGAACACATGATTTAATAACTTCTGATTCCGCTGCCAGATTAATCATGTATGCGTAGATGTGCTCTCGCCACGACTTGTCATATTTTGAATATGAAAAGTCTTTACCAATCAATTCTTAGTAAAAGTCACTTGATTATAATCAAGTACATCCCCAAGTAATTGATAAGTACTAAGGATTTATTCTTGTAGTTTGGAGGAATTTCTGAGTTTCTTGTAAAGGGTTACACGGTAACATTCCTATGCATATGAGGAGTTATCCGCATATGGAATTGCATTTATAAGGTGCTATACGCTTATAAAGTTTTATTTGCATATAGAAGAATATGTATAAAGAGTTATACATGCATAAAAATGTTTTATAAGAAGTTATACATATAAGATGTCTTATGTAGAATTTATACGTATAAGAGTTATAGGTATAAATCACGAACGAAAGCTGAGTACACTGCAGCATACGATGTTGTACAAGAGGCAGTTAGGATTCAGGTGCAAATGGAACTAGTGTAGTTCCTTAAAACCAAAGATCTTATCCCAATAAATATTATGATGACAATGGGAGTGTTTTAATGTCCTAAGTCGTCATTCTTCTTGAGTAGGGGCTCCCCTTCAGCCGATCTGTTATCTCAAACTAGACTGGCAATGGAGGATGGGCCCAAACCTAGATTCAAGTTTAATGCTCACGTTGTTTCTCAAGCTATAAAGCTTGAATCTAGGAGTTGTCTAGATATGTACTCACAGATGTTCTGCGTAATAAAGGATTACATGGAACAGAGGGAAATGAGAATGAAGAGATATAAACGTTGCTAATCTTTTAGCCGAAAATGTTATGTCAAGGGAGACATGATGGTCAGGTTATCTCAATATGATTGAGACGTATACCTATATTCCTACAGATTATGTGATATGTAAATATTGGATAAAGTATCAATGTTTATATATGTGATAATCGCATTCATTGTTTGACTTCTTGCTAAAGAACTCCCTTATTTGGTTTGACTACATTTTAATACTTTGTTTATCCGAATAGATTGCATGACAATGTTGTACACTATACAAGTAAATAGGATGAACTTAGTATTTTGTCCCTAGTCACTTAATAACGAGACGTGTAGTGTAAACTCATAGGGTAATGCAATAATGCAACCTGAGTTCAGAATGTCTTTAAAAATAGTAAATGATTTAGTCAAATTCCGAGACTTTGTGGGATTGATCTTCAGTGTCTTAGGAAGGATTATTTATAGTTTCAAGAATTATAGAAGTGATTTCCTATTTTTCTTGAAAATTAACACTCAGGCTGACAGTAATTGAGGTTGTTTGAGACAGACTGAAACAAACATGAAATAAACATGGATATAACTATATGACTGACTCCCACACCTTAACACAGGAAGACAACTAGATATTTTAACATGTTTCAGGCCAAAATCCACAGCTGTGTTAGGTTCATATACCTAAACTTAAGACATTTCTTAAGTTAAAATAATTAACTCTTTAATTAGTCACAAGATCTAGTTACATGCAAATAAATAAAGACAAAGTGGAGAAAGATTTGTTCCTCACATTGTTGTTTATACGGATATGGGCACAAGGAAAGGACTCCTTCCTTTACCTTGTTCTTGAGCTTATATGTCAAAGGATGAACTTCCTAAGTGTCAAGTGTAGAGACCCTCCTTTTGGATGCACCTAGACTATCCCAAATCTACTTCTTATCACACAATGCTAGGTGTGACAAGGAGCCTATTTCACCTTATTATCACTACTACAATTAGTAGTACAACTTGGTGTGTGTATGAGAATGTAGTGAGAGCAACAACAATTTGTTCTTTTTAATTTTATAGTGAGATAAGCAACTAAGTACAAGTTATACTACACAACATTTTTGTGTGATTAAGAAGAGAACACATTCTCTCCTTTTGGGCTAGGGCATGTCGGCACTAGGGAGTGGTGAAGGGGACAAGCATGCTTGCTTTTTCCCTTAACCATGAAGCTAGTTGTAGGTGTAGGCATGCAAGTGCATTTAACATGTTCTTAGCATTTAATCACATGTTGTGCTCATGCTATCCTACAACCACCTATGCTAGCCCCTTTTGGTTAATATGGATCCATTTTATTTTGTCAATTGTCATATGTGTGACATGTGACAATTAGCATGTATAAGAATCACATTTAACATTTAAACATAATCTTTTACCTAATAAATCATACTTAATATTTTAAGTGATGATATATAAACACATGTAGTAAAATGGTCTATATCAAATATACTTTACAATCTTATTGTAATTATATTAACCACTTAGTCTTATCTTTAATGTTTCATAAACATCTTACAACTTTGGTAATATAACATTTAATTACCAAAATGCGTTCTATTTAATCATATAATAATATGTTAATTCTCATATATATAGATTGAACTTCTTCAATGCAAGGGGTCAATTAATCTATATCAATATATAATTAATTTACTTTATGATTTGGGAATCGTCCTTTCGGTGTGACCTCAAGGGATTAACTGATCACCATCGTCATACGACAATAATGTCAAACTCTAGCAAGCCAATCATTACCGATTAATGTAGACCAGTTGACTATAACATTAATCATACCCTTTTTATTCTTGATAATGAGATTTAATTAAGTGATCGCACTATTGTTGAGAACATTCACTCCAAAAATCTCCCACTTGTTCGCAACAAGTGTGCGTCACCAATTCTCTTGTCCTATTTCAATCTTTCACTCAATGCAAGGTGTCTTGCAGGTCGTACTTGCACGTGATCATATCTAGAGTGGTTTCCTCGATCTGGAGAGTAACTGACTGACCGGAATTATCTACCGTAGATATCTTCTGAGCGTGACCACGCATTTCCAGCTTCTTACTCCTCGAGTGGCCTCGAGATATTTTTTAACCCTTACAAGGGGTTGGACAATTTCTATCGCACTATTCCCTTCATTCACTCACAGTCCTTCATGACCCAATAATTGCCCATTCACCCCTTTTTTACAGAATGGCTTGGGACAAAAATCAAAGTCAATCAGAAACTATGTCGACTTAGGCGAATAGTCTCTAGTCTAAAGAATTGACTCAAAGAGAATACTATAGTAGCTCTCGCCACGACCATGCTTTATGAATTGCCAGAACTCTATAAGCGGTCACTGCCTGACTGAGTGTCCCATACAGTGTGCCTATGTGATCGACTAGTCATCTCATATGACTCTATGGCACTTGAACTTGCCATCAATCGCATCACACTCTAGTCACTTTGAGACGTCACCTCATGTAAGTAACTAGGGGCCAAGGCTATGTTAATCCAGTT
The DNA here is from genome assembly GCA_022085475.1 of Heliosperma pusillum. Taxonomy (NCBI): domain Eukaryota; kingdom Viridiplantae; phylum Streptophyta; class Magnoliopsida; order Caryophyllales; family Caryophyllaceae; genus Heliosperma; species Heliosperma pusillum. Next base: position 28,584 of record JAIUZE010013494.1, read on the forward strand.
CAATTTAATAGGGTTCAAGGTTGTCCATACAACCTATTTGGATATAACAAAGCACAAAAAATGAGTTCTATATACTCAAACGATAAATGTAATTATCACATATGAACAATCAACACAATGTTATTGCTTCATATCATATAATCTAAAGTATACAAGTTCCATGACACTTCATGTTCATCTTGTCTAAATGCAATAAAAGCTTGGATGGTGGATATACTTTGTATCCATTTGTTTCAACTTTATGAATTGCTCCTTTATTTTCTTTCCAATCATCGTTATTCCCAATAACATGAAGTTATCTAAGTACATCACTAGATCTCTATCTAGTGTTGGGCTCTTTAATCTTGAAAGATGCTCCCACTTGTTATCATGATAACCACGTGATGGGTATCTTGGTGGAAGGGTCCACTCATTAGATCCTTATAATCCACCTCATCCTCATCATCATGTACTAAGATTCTATATGTAGAATTTGCAATGATTGACACTTCAATCATCCCTTTTATTTATTCGCTTTTAATATAACAAAATTTTAGCCTTGGATTTTGTCAGATCCTTTACAGGTTTGGAAACTTGGGTTCGTGTGACACTTAACACGCAACTAAGTTATTTTTACCAAACACAAGAATAAACTCATAGTTCTCCTCGAGAATCTCATGGATATTCTTGAAGGCTATCCAATGACTTTCATGTGGATTACTTGTTATCAACTTGTCGCTCCAAGCATACAATTTATCAAGGTATGTGCATATCTTGGCAAATATGATTGGCCTAATGGCGGAAACATTAGCAATTATGTGTATCCTCTCTCATCTATCACCATAGATTTTGGATACATTCTCCAAGTCTTTCATCTAGAAATGATTTCCCAAACACTCCTCCACGGAAGGCAATGTCAATACATCATTCCCAATGACCAATATGTCTCCTACATACTAGACATGGGAGATATTTTGCCTCAAATACGATATACTTCTTCCAAGTCTTTTATCTAGAAATGATTTCCTAAACACTCCTCCACGGAAGGCAATGTTAGTACATCATTCCTAATGATTGATATGTCTCATACATACAAGACATGGAAGATATTTTGCTCCCACTAATCTTCATGTCCATACATGATGATATTTCACTCCCACTAATCCTCATGTCCACACATGATAGATCTAGCTCCCACCTAACTACATGCATAAACATGGCTCTTCGACAATTCGAGGAAACCATTCTCTCATGTTATGCAATGATTATTACAACCTCTCAAATGCTCTCTTAGGATCACACATTGATCTCCTAAGTTTTGTACGACAACTTGTCCACTTGTAAATGCCTAATTAGAAAGGAAACTTTAAACAACTCTTTGTCACTTTGTCATACACATACTTTCAAAGAGGTGTAGATGCAATAATATTGGATCTTAAAGATGGTTATATTTTAACTTATATACAATACTTTACAATAAAGTTTTATTCACCCTGGGGAGGTCCAAACCTCCCCAAGTAATTTTATATCCATCTTGTATTCTTAAGGCTCTTATGCAACAAATTCGAATTGGAAATTATAACTGCCAATCTATAGATCATAATTATTACTTTCAAAAAGTAGATATTTTCACTATAAGCTTTCACTATAAGCTTCCAACCTTGAATGACTTAAGAACATTTTCTCTTGTCTTTGTTTGTGGCATATTTTCTCCCACTCTATCCTTTAGTAAATACGCTTATTTACGTGAAGGATAGCACCATGAGCCACAAACAATTTTGTTTCTTTAGGTGTAAATGAGAAAATTCTTGTAAGGATAGCTTCATGAGCTCTATTCCTTAGTCACAAACAGCTTTGTTCTCCAGGAATAAGTGGGGTATGATGCTCGTATTAACTCTTGTTAACTTCGAGCGATCTATAGTAGACGTATTTGTTTAGACTTTAGTATTCTAGCATCTCTATAGACTCACTCTATTTAAGCAAAATACTTGGACTCTTATCCATGTCTTGAACAAATTTAGGATTCTTAACCCTTCCATAACCCGTATGGAGTCAAATTGGCGTTAAAAGATCTTATCTTAGGACTTATATGGATTGTAAATCCCCAAGTGCGAGTTCATTAACTCGATTTGGACTATGAAATTGATCTTTCTTATTTTAAATAAGTTGTGATACTTAGTCACAAGTCCATAAGTAAGAATCCAATTCATAACTTAGGTGATTATAATGATCCAATCATTATATTTTCTCATATGATCAATTTGTCACAATACTTTATGTTTAAGATATTAACTTTGTATAATGAAAGGTTTAGAACATAAATTCCACAAACATAATGACTTGGGTTGAAAACCAAGCTATCATTATATAGTACAACAATTGTCCTTTAAATAATGGAAATAATAACCAGTTTCCATGTTTAACACGGATATCAAAAGTACCAAAACGACATTCAAAATAACTAGAAAGACAAATAGCAAGAAGGCCAAGCTAATCCTTAGGTCTCCTCTATGTGGTGGCTACCATAGCTCCCTCATCTTGGATATTCCCTAAAGCTTGCTTTGCTTTGTCTTTCTTCTCATGCCCTTAATCTAATTAGGAGGATGAGAACTACAACTTGTATCAAAATACCAAAGTTGAGATTAATATCAATAACATAAACATCCGGGAGAACTATTATCTACTAGAAGAACTCGTCCAGTCTTAATATCTCTCAAATATCTAGGGCAAATACGTTTCCAATGGCCTATACCATTACAATAATGGCACTTGTCGTTGGAGGTGACACCTTTCTTAGACTTAGAATAACTATTCCCAATAGCCTTTCTTTGTTCTTAGAAGGTGTGGGCTTGTTCCCTTTGTGTCCACTCTTCTTGAACTTCCCTTTGCTTTTGTCATTTGATGTTCAAAACATCTTTGCTAGTGCTAGCATGGTAGCCCATATTACGCTCGGTTTGCACAACCAATTTGTGCAACTCATGTAGAGTCGTGGTGACGTTTTGCATGTTGAAGTTCACCCTAAAATTAACAAACCCTTTGATACAGTTTTAGGGAGTGGAGTACACGGTCAATCACAAGTTGCTCGGGAATCGCTATTCCTTACTTCTTGAGTATCTCGACATGCTTAATCATTTGAGTATGTGGGAGCAATCATATTGACCATCGTTCATTTTTAAGGTCGAAAAATTAAGAAGCGACTTCATATTGAATGATCCTAAGAGCTCGTGAAAACACGGTCACGAGTTTAGTGTAGATCTCATATGTGGAATTCATCTTTATGACATTCCTTTGAAGCTCGGCATCTATAGAGAAGATCAAGACATTCTTGATCGTGGCCGATTCTATTTGGTAGGTCTCCTAGGCCTCCTTTACGGCGTTAGTTGACCTTATATTTAGAAGTGTTGGGAGAAGCCTTGGTGAGGTAACGAAGCTTACCATCACCTTTGGTGGCAAGACAAAGTTGCGCATTCCAATTCGCGAAATTAGAACTATTCTTTTCGAATTTGCATTGATCCATAAAGGTTCTAAGCCATGATACAGTGGTGAGTTGTGGTACGGGAGGTCGAACCTCGTTATCGTTTGCCGATATTGTGAATAAAAAAGTGAGTTGGACTACAAAATAGAAAAATGAAAGAAACATCAACATTTATCGTTTTATAATACTTGTAAACATTTTAAACAAGTTTAACATTTATATAATGACCTCTATCCAATTACATAAATGATTCCAAGACCCAAGTCCTATATCAACTCGGGTTTATGTGAGCCACGGACTTCACGACCTTTATTAATATTACTTGGTGGGTTAACTCTTTAACCGATTCTACCATTAGAATTCTTGGTCGATGAAATACTTTATTGTTATCTTTAGCCCGGAACACATGGGCCACGGACCCTAATCTTTCCGTTGAGTTCAACCAAATTTCGATGCAATAACGATTTATTGCCCCACTTACCCAACGTAATAAGTTTAGCACCTCGGTGAGCCGAGCCTACTTCCTTACAAAATTGGGATTCATGAGTTCTACTATTTGTTAAGGCTAAGTCTCAATTACAAAAATAGAGGTCAAATCAATTTATATTATCTATCTCCTTTTAAGTGAACAAACTAGGTGAACTATCGATAATTATAATTGACGCGGTCGATGGACTCGATAAAATGCATGTGTTGTTTAAGTGGCGATTTGGCATGCATGTGACATATAAATAAAAATGCAAGCATAAGATAAATTCCTAGTATGGCCTTCCTAAAATAATAGAAAATCAAATTAACTATTACAAATTCGGAAACCAACTCCTTGGTCCCTTGAACTTCATTTGCACGCCTCCCAAGGACACCGTCTTCCTTTTGGAACGCCTTTCCAAATGGCACAGTCTTTAGGAAACTCCGGGATTACAAATGATATAATAAAATTACAAGGCTATTCTATTATACATTTGCAAAATAAATTGAAATAATACAATAAAAGTGATACGATATCACATTAAATTACAACCAAACCAATATTCCCATACATTTCGGGTAATATCGATTAAAAACTAAGGCCATACTAAGACAAATTACATAATTTCAAAAATTACATAAATCAAAATGACATTCATTCATTCAAAATGCAGCATAATTATATGTAAACTCATGCAATATAAATGTGCCAAATCGCCCTAATAACCTTATATCGTATATATAAATCCGGTTTTATGGAAATGCGTGATAATAACCAATTAAAATCACAAATTAATACTTAAATCAAATTTAAGCCCAAGCTAATTACCCTAACTGTTTAGGACTCAAAATTTAGTCTCCACTAATTATTTGACTATAATTCAAAATCGGTTTTGCATTATTGCTCGGTTTTGACCCTTTTTAACATAAATTTTATGTAATAATTCCAAATTAAATTACAATAATTCATAAATTTGAAAAACAAAATTTTGAATATTCTGGAACATTTTCAGAAACATTTTAATGTCAAAATTTAGGTCAAAATTTTTTGAATCATTTTAGAGAAAAATATAGTTGCTTTTAATCGATTTTATCAAATAAAATACTAAAACCACACGAAAATTAACTAATTAATTATCAACTTATACATCCGACATGTAAAATATTTATGCAACATATGATAATTTTTCTCAAGCCAAAATTTCAATTTAGCTATTTATGCCAAAATAATCACTATTTATGCCTTTTTAACCATTAAAAATCATAAATCATGCAAAATAAATCATATTTATTTCAAGTTTTACATACAGTAGGTACAATATGCATGTGATATCATACTAAAATTTCATGGCCAGATTCGAAGTTTAACTATTTGTAGTCATAAAATGTTCATTTTACTCATTAAAATGGATTTATTTAACTAAAAATCATTTTTTTTTGGTGCAAATGTAAGCTTTGATTAAACGGCATTACGCCCTCCAAACCACAATCCTTTTACAACCTAGTACCTTAATACTCTTCATACAATCACTCTAAGAAAAACAGACAAAGGATAAAATTACATAAGTTGTCTATTTCTACAGCATACAATCTCATCTCTCTTTAGAGTACCAAACTCATTTTGCGTTAATCTCAGTTTTGCTTGAACACATACATCCTGTATCAACTGCTCAGGCCTCTGGACAGAAGCCTCCAGCCTGCATTTGTTCCTGCATTGCCAAATGTTATAATAAACAGCCACCACTAATGACCAGTACACTTTTCTGATGAAGCCCGTCCCCATTCTCATTCTGAGTAATGCTGCAGGGGAATGATCATTGTTGAGCCTGACCTGGAGCCTGTCATCTAAACAGTCAAAACATTTATTTGCAAAACAACAGCCCTGGAACAAATGAAAGTGATCTTCAGAGTTGATCCCACACAAAAAGCAGTTTAAGTTTCCTGTAAACCCCCTTCTATGCAATCTATCCATGGTAAGTAGTCTACCTTTAACAGCCAACCAATAAATGAAACAGTGTTTAGGAATGTTAAGCCTGCTCCAAGTGATACAAAACCAGTCCACTCTATTATTATCATTCCCATCCAGCCACTTGTATCCTTTACTAATGGAGTATTCATCCTCTTCCAGCCACTCTTCAGATTGCAATCCCTCTTTAAGAATCTCCTTGACTCCACAAATCTTTCTCCAAGCCCAAGAACTTGAACTGCTAGGACTGTAAGAAATCCAATCCCTCCCTTTCAAATAAATCTTATCTATCCATTTTATCCAAAGATGGTCCTTCTTGAGCATAATCCACCACACTAATTTCCCAACAGCTGCAATGTTCCACTTAACACTATCATAGATGCCTAAACCACCTTCTTTTTTACTCTTACATAAGACATTCCAAGCAACAAGGGGAGCCTTAGAATAAGTCTCCTCCCCTTCCCAAAGAAAGTTTCTACAATGGGCTTTGAGAGTATCGAACTCCCACAGGTAAAATGAAAAGCTGTGCCCAATAGTTATGTATGGTGCTCAAGACTGACTTAACCAAACCAAGCCTGCCTGAGTAAGAAATCTTCCTCCTGTTCCAGCCTTTAATCCTAGCACTCATCCTCTCAACCAGCATCTTACAATCCTGCCTGTTCAACCTCTTATGAGAAATATTAACACCCAGATATTTGAAAGGAAGACTGCCCCTAGAAAAACCAGTATTATCCAAGATGAAAACCTCAGTCTCCCTATCAACCCCCTTAATGATCAAATCAGATTTCTCATTGTTAATCTGCAGCGCAGAAGCCTTTGAAAACACATCAAAACCCTCCACAATCATAAAAATAGACTTTATATCACCCTTACAGAAGATGAGGAGATCATCAGCAAACATAAGATGATTAAGATGTAATCCTTTACATAAATGGTGATACTTAAAGCCAGGGAGCTCACCAATCATAATTAAAATCGTACTCAAGTATTCCATACAAAGAGTAAAGAGAAGAGGAGATAAGGGATCACCCTGTCTCAGACCTCTCTTACCTTGGAAGAACCCAAAGGAATTACCATTAAGAACAATGAAATAGGAGGTAGTGGTAATACACAGCATGATAGCCTTCAAAAAACCAGCAGGAAAGTTCAAACTCTGAAGGACATTCTGAACAAAGACCCATTCAATAGAATCATAGGCCTTCCTCAGATCCACCTTAATCAAACATCTAGGGGAAGGATTGGCCCTATTATAAAGCCTAACCAAGTCCTGGCTAATAAGAATGTTCCCCATTATACGCCTACCTTTAATAAAAGCAGACTGAGAAGGATTAACAACATTAGGAAGCACCTTTGACAGCCTCTCACACAACAATTTAGAGATGAACTTATATAAGGTGTTGCAACAGGCTATAGGTCTGAAATCCTTAACACTACTAGGGTTCTCTTTTTTAGGAATAAGCACAACATTAGTATTATTAATTTGCTTTAACATCTTACCTGTCCTGAAGAAATCCTGGACTGCCTTACAAACATCATCACCAATGATTCCCCAACTAGTCTTGTAAAAACAACTAGTATACCCATCCGGGCCAGGACTCTTATCATCAGGTATAGAAAAAACAATTCTCTTAATCTCCTCAGCATTAGGAATACTGCATAAAACCTCCCAATCCTCCTGCTCCACTCTGGGACCTGTTCTCATAATATTAGGATGAAACTCAGAAGTAGCAGCACATGACCCCATCAGAGAATGATAATACTCCTCAAAGGCAGGCTGAATATCTTCAGGCTTATCAAACACAACCCCATGCATATCTTCAATTCTAAAAACCTTGTTTTGAATCTGTCTGTTCTTGATGATCTTATGAAACATTGCAGAGTTAGTATCACCATCCTTAGCCCAATGACATTTAGCTTTTTGTCAAAGAAAATCCACCTTTGCCTCAGCAAGCATTTTATAGCTATTCTTAATTTGATACTTTTTATCCATAAGTATACAATTAGTTGGATCCTGTTGAAGCTCTTTCTGACAATCCACCAGCATTCTATAAGCCACATCAGAATTCCTTTCAATATCAGAGAACAGATCCTTATTCAAATTCTTTAGAAGAGGTTTAAGAAGCCTGAGCTTGGACACCACTCTAAACATAGTAGAGCCAATACTCTGCTGATTCCAGCCTATTCTAACAATCTCCTTATACTCCTTAACCTTGCTCCACATGTTAAAGAATTTAAAAGGTTTCTTCCCACCATGAACTACACCTCCCTCCTCAATCAAGCACGGACAGTGATCAAACTCCCCCTCAGGTCCAAAGAAAGCATAAGCATTAGGCCTAAGATTGAGCCAACCATCATTAATCAAAACTCTATCTATTCTACTAAAAACTCTGGTACCACTGGGTTGCTTGTTATTCCACGTAAAAAAAGCCCCCAAAGTCTTAATATCCCTCAAATCACAATTGTTAATAGCATTTTGAAAAGGCATTGTTTCTGCATCTTTGACAGGAAGGCCAATTTTCTCACTGACATGGAGAACATTGTTAAAATCCCCTAAGATGATCCAAGGGTCCACAGTAGATAGTCTCATAAGATCATTCCAAAGAGGAGTTCTCTCCTCAATTCTATTCAAACCATATACAAAAGTTATATAGAAAATTCTATCTTTACTACCATGCTGCACCTTAATATGTATAAGCTGAGATGACATTTCCAATACAGTCACCTGAACTCCCTGATTCCTCCATAAAACCCAAATTCTCCCACATCATGATATGCATGATTAGTAACATAAGACCAGCCACAACAGACATTACCTGCTACTTTATTTAGAGACAAGGATTTCACTCTTGTCTCAAGGAGCCCAAATATCTCAACACCCATCTGATGAAGATACCACTTAATATATTTCTGTTTAATCTCATTATTCAGGCCCCTAATGTTCCAAACTCCAAATCTAGTCATGATGAGATGGAGGATTATCATCCCCACCACCTCTATCCACCAATGCTGACTCTTTCCCCAAAGCACTATTAAATTGCAGGGCAAAACCACTCTGCTGCATATCAAGAATCCTAGTCTCATGTCTAGTGAGTCTATTAATGATCCTAGCAGGGGTAAGCACAGCACTATAAGTCATATGTGCAGGGGTATTATCTGGTGTAATGACTACACCACCATCTTCCTTCTCCATCCAATCATTCCTCTGACCACTGGTGACTCCTAAGCTTTGCTGTAAGCTAGGGAATTCCACTTGGTCATTAATCTGCCTTACTTCCTCCTTCTTTTTCCACACCTTCCTAACAGGCCCTGACACTGTTTTAAGAGGACCCCTGGACTTTCTGCACATCTCCAAATTGTGTCCCATACCATGACAGCTCAAACAAGTTATTGGTATCCAATCATACTCCACAGCAACAGTGACCTCCTGACCCATCTCATCCTCAAAGACAATCTGTGTAGGGAAATTCTGATCTACCTCAACCTCTACAAGCACCTTAGCAAAGCCTAATAGAGTTCGCATTATAGTAGCATCATCAATTCTTTCAAACTTGCCAATTAATGATGCCAGCTTCATCAGACACTTTTCCCCCCAGAATTTCAAATCCAGCCCCACCAATTTTATCCAAATAGGGACCTTCTTCACCGATACCTTGGCCATTTTAACATTAAGGTCCCAAGGTCGTAAAATGATGGGTTTACCATCTAACAGCAGAATCCCTTTTTTCAGAACAAGTTGTTGGTGCTCTACTTCAGCAAAACGAATCACGAATAATCCATTAGGTAGAAAAGAGATTTTAGAAATATTATAATCCACCAGAACTCTTCTAATGAAACCTTCTAAAACCATTCTCGGAGGATTAGCCCCCATAACATAGCCGTATACTGCAGACGACCAATACTTAATCTCATCTTGTACATCATCAAGCGTAAGTTTTAGATTATAACCTTTTGCCACACACTCAACTGATGTACTTTCCACCCGTGCTTCTATATGTTCCTCCCTAGAACGATTCAGCTCTTGTTTTCTCCGTTTTGAAACTACTTCTTGCCATTGGTCCTCCTTTTCAGCTTCCGCCTGAGATTCAGCCTCCTTTTCTCCTTGTAATTTCTGATGTACCGCCTCCTGAGCACTCCGAATTTCAGTTTGTCGTGAGTCATTCAATTTCACCTGAGACAACTTTCCAGCAGATCCAGTTTTACTATTAGGATTTGTATTATTTGACGTATTAGAATTATTGAGTGTTTGTATATTAGATGATGATATATTATTTTTACTATTTTATTTAGAACTATTTAGAGAATGATTAGTAATGTTGGTTTTAGCCATTGCACAAAACCCAAGAACCCTAGAAAATTAGGAGTACTTCTCTCTAACTTTCTCTTTCATCATTCTCTATAAGATAACTAACTAACTAACTAAAAATCATTAAATAAAGCAATAATCTTCCATAAATTATCATAATTACCTAAAACAATTTTAGGACCAGAAGGTATTTCATGCTCTAAATTTCGTGACTTTATCAAATAAATCACAAATTTTCTAGTTTTATTTTGTTACCATAACTCGTAAAAACTTCATAAAACCGATTGCATGCAACATCCTATGCTCTGATACCAATTGTTAGGTTCATATACTTAAACATAAGAAATTTCTTAAGTTAAAATAATTAACTCTTTAATTAGTCACAAGACCTAGTTACATGCAAATAAATAAAGACAAAGTGGAGAAAGATTTGTTCCTCACATTGTTGTTTATACGGATATGGGCACAAGGAAAGGACTCCTTCCTTTACCTTGTTCTTGAGCTTATATTGAAAGTCCTAGACCTCTAATTAGACTCCTCTAATTAGTTCATTAAATTACTTTAACTTAATGATTTAGGATCTAGTTATCCTGCATGCAAATATAAAATCATAAATATAAAGATAAGATGAAATTTCCATACAATGGAAATTTTAGGCCAATATTGGGCACAATAAGAACTCCTTCTTATTGTTCTTGAGCATGTATTTAGTGGATGATCCTCCATAAAATAACCTCCAAAGTAGAAGGTCTCCTTCTTGTTGCACCCAAGATTAAACCCAAACTAATGACTTAGTTTTTGACTAGAAAACACAAGTGATAATATGAACTAATATTAGATTTATTACTACTCTAGTAATAGGAAAAATATTAGTGTTTGAGAGTTTTTAGAGAGATGAGGATTTTAGAGTTATAAGCATGCAAAATAAGAATGAACTTGTGTTGTCAAATGAACAACAATATTGTCCATTTAAGGACACATGGTCCGGCCAAAAGAGAGCCCTAGTGGCCTCTTAGTTTGCTTAAAATAATCTCATGCAAAATAGTTGAGTGTAGGAGTGAATAAGAATATGATCATGTGTCATAAACATGACATGATCACATGTTGTAGTGTGATACAAGAAACAACAACCATCATGTTATACACTACATGATTTCGGCCCCCACTAGTGTCATGTGGTCCATTTTGATTTTTGATATTTGTCCCACAAATACTTATAATCATATGCTTAATTATCTTGTATAATTAAGGGTTAATTTGATCATATAACAATTATATGACTCAAATTAATAAATAATATACACTTAACTTTTAAGTGATATTTTATCATTATATCAAAATATAATGGGTCCCACAATGCCTAGTTAGTTTATTTTACAACTCCTTGTAAATATAATTAACTAATCACCTCTACCTCAAAGTATATGCATAACCTCAACTAATTTAATGAATTAACTATTAATCACTAAATTAAATCTTATTCAATCGTATTAAAATAAGATGTAAAATTTATTAAGTCAGTTATCGTATAATTGACTAATAAACTTAAGTGAAATGAGTTCCTAACTCAATTCCCAATAAATAACTCTCGTAACCAAACATATATTAAATATATATATGTAAAGGACTAATCAAACTGTATCGTATACATATAATTAGTTTTCTGTTTGAGTTTCATCCTATAGGTGTGACCTAAAGGGATCAGTTGATCACCGCCGTCAAACGACAATAACGTCAAACTCTAGTCAGCCGAGCGTTACCGATTTACGTTAATCAACTGACGTGGAGTATCAAAATATACTAATCATGCCACGTATATTTCAAATGAGATTTATTATATAAATGCACTATTGTGGAGGACACTTACTCCAATAATCTCCCACTTGTCCGATACAAGTTGTGCATGTAGCGACACTATTGTGGAGGACTTCTACTCCAACAATATCTCCCACTTGTCTCGACAAGTTGTGTGCTACCGATTCTCTTGTCTCTTTTGCGTCACATCCTCCCACTCATTGCAAGGTGTCTTACAGGTCGCACTTGCAATTTAAAATTATAAGTAGAGTGGTTTTCTCGATCTGGGAGAGTAACTGTCTGACCGGAAAATCTACCAGAGATCTCTTCCGAGCGTGGCCACGCATTTCCAGTTATTACTCCTCGAGTGGCCCGAAGATGTTAATACCCAACGTGGGTGGACAATTCATGTTGACCCATCTTACACTGTATGATGCAGATCACCATGACCCAGAAGATGTCCATCGGCCTCCTTTCACGGCACGACCTAGGAAAAAAACCAAAGTCAATCGGAAACTACACCGACTCAGGTAAATGGTCGCCAGTCTAAAGAATCGACTCATAGGAATAAAATAGAAATCCCCGCCACGACCAGGCTTCAACAATTTTGATAAGGGACTCTATTATGGTCACTGCCCGACAGAGTGTCTCCACAGTCTGTCTATGTAAACGACAAGTCATCTCCATGACCCCATGGTGCTGAACCAACCATCGATCGACTTACAATCTAGTCACTTCGAGACGTCACCTCAAATGAGTGACTAGGGACAAAACACTAAGTTCATCCTGTTCACTTGAATTGGGTTCAACTTTTCTTTCAACCAATTCGGATAAACAAAGTATTAAAATTTAGTCAAACTAAATAAGGAGTTTTTAATGAAACTCTAACAATGAATGCAATTATCTAATATTTGGAAAAATTGATACGTTATCAATAATTTCATATCTCATAATCTCTAGCAATTCAGGTACATATTTCAATCCCATTGAAATGACATGACTATCATGTTCAGCCTGCAAAATCATAGCTAATGGATTAGCAATACTTGCATCTCTCCCATCGTTCTGATCGCTATTTCTTTTTGTCTACGTAATCTCATATTACATAAAACTTTCTGAGTACGTGTCTAGGTTTGAATCTAGACTTAGGACTCTTGGCCTAAAGGTCGCTCCCACTGTTTTACCAGTATCATGGGATAGGATATACAACTATAGGAACTACTTCTAGTCCCTCCAATACTGTCGAATCCAAGCTACTTTCATATGCATCATCATATGATGCAATGTACTCTATTTCCGTTGTGAAATCCGTTATGATAAACTGTCTGGAACAATTCCAGCGGATACATGACATTTATATTTGAAAATGTCATTCCTACGTGGAACCTTTCCAATAGTCTGTTCTTCATGGAACTCTTCCAACAGATAAATCTTCTATAAAACACAGCCAACTCATGATTTCAAATCATTTTGATCAGTTTGGAAACTGAAGTCTATGTAACCCTTACACGCAACTCATTTTAAACTCCAAACACATGAAACATATCTTTTAGTCCTTCGCAAGTACTAAGGATGTTTATTATGGCTATTAAGTGACTTTCACTTGGATTTGATTGCAAATGATTCATCATGCTCAAAGCATGCGAAATGTCGGATAGAGTATACATCACAGCGTATATAATTTATCTCGCAGCGGAAGTAAAAGGAATCAATTATCATGTGTTCAACTTCCTTGAACTAGTCAAAGATCTTATCAATATAAGAATTTTGAGTCAACGCTAATATCCTTTTAGATTTATCTCCATAAATCCAGATATCTAAAAGATATATTCTACTTCTCCAAAATCTTCCATCATCTAAAACGATAAATATGTCTCCACATATAAGACTGGTGAAAACCATATTACTCCCACTAAACTTCATGTATAAACATAATTCATCGAGATATCGAGAAATATTTTATGACATGATTGACACACCAATTCCAACTCTTTAGTGCTTACTTAAGACATCCTCTTAAGCTTGCAAATTACTTAGGATAGTTAGGATCTACGAACCCACAGGTGAATATAAAATATACTACCTCTTCTAGAATCGTATTCAAGAAGGTGGTTCTTGAGGTCCATTGACATCGTACTATTATGATATGCTGTAATCGCTAAGTATATTCGAATGGATCAAAGAATTAAGGTTGGTGCAAAACTCTTTGCCTACCAATTTATCTTAGAAAACATTTTAATGTTCATCCATGCAAATTTTGATTACATTGAAGAGGTCGTACTTCTTCAAGTAAAATTTACCAGGTCACATACGTGACCATCACACAGGGAGTCCATTACGAGTCACATGACTCTAAGCCATAGCAAGAGGTTGGGACTAGAAACAGTCTTTTATAAGTCACAGATTAGAATTCATCACTTATTATTGTTTCTTCAAAAATTCCACCTGACCTCTTAGGTTCCGAAGAAACAAGTACTGAACAATCAATGAGGAAACGTTTTCCGGACCATATGATCAGTTTGTGGCTCTTGAAACATTTTCTCCCACTCTGTCTTACCAAGAAATAATCGTATTTTTATTGAAAGACAGCATCACGAGTCACAAACGCTTTGTACTCGTGGTCAATATAGGATTATTGAGCTCTTGTTTTATTCGGATAACTTATAAATTAGGTACGCTATCTATCCATATCGTATATGAATTAAATTCCGAATGTTTAAATGTGCTTTGATATTGTGGGAAAAGAGACAGTAGACAAAATAATAAGACAAAACCATATCGTATAAGGTTCTGTTTCTCTACGCAACAACACCTTATCTCATAATGTGTGTTAGAGAAATTAACTCGTGAAACTATTTCACAATACTTTTGGTGAAAATCAAAGTCAATACTTAGATATTTATAGTTACGATTTACTCGTAAGTCCTTGTTTAATACTCTTGGTGATTAACTACTTCACATTGAAGCTCTTTGAACTTTTCAAAGATTTCTCATAGTACCTCATTAAGTAGAATCGAATATAATATCTACTTAAATCGTTGGAAAATAAAGTGAAATAGTCATAACCATCTCTGGTTGTGTTTGTTATTGGACCACGCATATTCTAATGAAATAGGGCCAATAACTCACTAGCTCGATTTCCTTTTAAATAAAAAGGGCACGAATCATCTTGCCTTGAATACAAGATTCGCACGCACCATAAGATTCAAAATCAGATGGTTTAGGGATAGTTGTCAATACTAGCCTCTTAATGTGCTACACAATCCAGAATTAAGATTAGATTAGGGTCACCAATTTTGAGCCTTTACAATCTATATGACAAGTAATTACTAATTTAGGTCAAGAATATAATTACCTTTGATTGGTATGGGATAACCATTGACCAAGTATAGGCATAAAAAGATACAACGCTTGTTCTATTCACAAAAGTGAAACACTTGTGTCGTACACTAAAGTTGATACTATATTCTTTATTTAGAGGTCATGAACATAATAACGTTTATTAAAGTACACCTCTAAATCCAAAACTAGATTGATCATATTATAACTTTTATATGTCTTTATAGAAATAAAACTACAATAGTTATATTTCCCTTGTAGGTCGACATTTAATCATGGTTAATCGTCGCACGATTTATTACATGTATTGAATACATTGATGAAAACCATAACGGGTATCTAATACCCAAGAATTGCATTTAGCAAAATAAATGTCGATCATATAGATATTATGGGTGAAAATAGTACACCCAATTTCTAACTCTTTAGAAAACTTGGGGCAGATTCTTTTATTGTGTCCTACACTATAAAATAGAATCGTCAAAATTTGGGCTCGTCACCTTGCTTGGGTTTTGACTTTACTATTCAAGATAGACTTGCCTTTTTCCCTTGCCTTGTGCCAAACTCGTGACAACCTACTCTTGAACCTCGTCTTAACAATTAAGAATATAAACATCATTCTTAGTGCTCCCACTCACTTTCATGAATCTCTACTTAGACAAGTATATTAGGATTATTGTGAAGACTATTCTTCATTTCATTCATGGTTTTACCTTAAAAAGGATAAACCTTTCATGAAGTGACTACGGTATTTGGTTATTCACGATTTTAAATAAATCGATTAACCTAGTCGTCCCAACTGATTTGGCCTCTTTTGAAATAAACCTCGATAAGGAGCATAATGACGACATACCAAAATACAAATATTTACTTTGGAGCAAAAAATTGATTGTACAATTGTTATAAGAAGACGTCACTAAAAATCAAAACGTTTTTGACTAAGTGTGACTTATTCATTTACTCTTCATAAGAGACATTTGCAATGGTGAATATGAGGATCAAAAGATAAAATTCATTTTGTCTTTAGCTACGGTGGTTTAAACGGAGATCGCAATCAAAATGCTACCGTATAAAATAATGGAAACTCCTTTCCACGATTGAACGGATTTACATGTTCGTAGAAGGATAAATATTTGTCATTGCGCGAATAAATATGAACGCATAATAAACATTCATTGCTTATATATAATTTACTTGTAAAATAACTTTAAACAAGTCACTCATATAATGACCCCTCACGAAATTATATAAGTGATTCCAAGACCCATCTTTGGACAAAAATAGTCATCGTATGCTACCTTTATCTAGAAATGGTAAGTCAATACTTGACTAATTCTACCCTTAGAACTCTTGGTTGATGGATTTCAACTAAATCCATCTCCTAGTCCCAAGATAACGCTTATCTCGTTGAGTCCAATCCAATTTTGGCTTGTGATCGCATCACCCTACTTACCCGAGGTAAAAAGGGACCCACGAGCGTGGTAGCCCTAATGAACACGGGGTTCATAGGTGCTTCAATTGGTAAGGCTAAATCTCAATTTTTTAAGTTATGTGAGAGGTCTTGTCAATTTAGTTATTAATTCCCTATAAGCGAACTAAGTCGGTGAATTTTGAATAACTTTGAATTGACAATCGCGAAATAAAGATGCATGTTGGCGATTTTGGCATGAGCGGAAAAATAAAGCAAGCAAATAATAAACCCTAGTATGGCCACCTAGCTAATCTAATTAACTAGTAGATTACAAAATCGGAAACTAACTCCTTGGCCTCTAGCCTCTTCATGGCACCGTCTTTTGGAACACCGACTTCGGGAATCTCCGTCTTCATAATAATTAATTACAAAAAGATACAAATAAAATTTCTATTATACATTTGATCTAAAAATGAAATTAAATTATTACAAACGGCGATACGAGATCGCAAATAAAATTACAACCGAATCGGTATTCCCTTACATTACGGGTAATACCGATTAAAATAATCTAGGCCATACTAGGTACAACTTGCATTAAAAATTAAATAAATGACATTCATTCATTCAAAAATAACAACATAAATAAAATGCTGTAAAAATCATGCCAAAATCGCCCTTAACACTTATCATGCTCATTCTAGCTCGGTTATATTGATTTTATCGATTTTCACCCATTAAAAATCAATAATCAACACTTAAATCGTATTAAAGCTCAAACTAATTATCTAAACTGATTTAGAACTCACAATTAGTCCCCACTAATTTTGTTTATATTTAATTAGTTTGAATTGATCGAATTTGCTAAATATAGAGGTTTAATCATAACATTTTTGAAATAAACCCAAAATAAAATATAAAACTCATAAAACTTTGAAACCAAAAATTTTGTACATTCTGGAACATTTCCAGGAACTCTAAAAACCAGAAAAAATTTCCCAAAAATTTGAATAAATTTTATGAACAAATAACTTAGTATTCAACGATTTTATCAAAAAAAACTATTAAATATAGTAAATTAGTGAAACAAATTATACAATTTCACCAAGATGATATAATTCAGATTATAAAATATAACAAAAATTTTCAAGACCAGAAAAGGACGTTTCAATTTTATGATCATAATAATCTCATTTTATTGACTTTTATCTTATAAAAATCAATCATCATGCAAAACTTAATTAAAAGTCACGAAATTTTACATACAGTATGTACAACATGCATGTGAGGTCTTATCAAAATTTCATGACCAGAATCAACATGAAACTATTTTTAGTTAACTTTTAACATAAAATATGCATCTTAACATGATTTAAAGCCCATAAATCAAACTAAATAGCAAATTAATCCATAAAATCACCAAATTCTACCACAACCATTTTGAGGTCAGTAGGTATGCATGCAAATCAAAAATTTTGTCCAAACCAACTTTGAACACAAATTTGCAATTTTACCCAAGTTATCGTATAACTCGATTTTAATGCTTAAAATCGACATGCATGTAACAATTGAGCTCTGATACCACATGAAAGTCCTAGACCTCTAATTAGACTCCTCTAATTAGTTCATTAAATTACTTTAACTTAATGATTTAGGATCTAGTTATCATGCATGCAAATATAAAAGCATAAATATAAAGATAAGATGAAATTTCCTTACAATGGAAATTTTCGGCCAATATGGGGCACAATAAGAACTCTTCTTATTGTTCTTGAGCATGTATTTAGTGGATGATCCTCCATAAAATAACCTCCAAAGTAGAAGGTCTCCTTCTTGTTGCACCCAAGATTAAACCCAAACTAATCACTTAGTTTTTGACTAGAAAACACAAGTGATAATATGAACTAATATTAGATTTATTACTACTCTAGTAATAGGAAAAATATTAGTGTTTGAGAGTTTTTAGAGAGATGAGGATTTTAGAGTGATAAGCATGCAAAATAAGAATGAACTTGTGTTATAAAATGAACAACAATATTGTCCATTTAAGGACACATAGTCCGGCCAAAAGAGAGCCCTAGTGGCCTCTTATTTTGCTTAAAATAATCTCATGCAAAATAGTTGAGTGTAGGAGTGAATAAGAATATGATCATGTGTCATAAACATGACATGATCACATGTTGTAGTGTGATACAAGAAACAACAACCATCATGTTATACACTACATGATTTCTGCTCCCACCTGTATCATGTGGTCCATTTTAATTTTTGATATTTGTCCCACAAATGCTTATAATCATATGCTTAATTATCTTGTATAGTTAAGGGTTAATTTGATCATATAACAATTATATGACTCAAATTAATAAATAATATACACTTAACTTTAAGTGATATTTTATCATTATATCAATATATAATGGGTCCCACAATGCCTAGTTAGTTTATTTTACAACTCCTTGTAAATATAATTAACTAATCACCTCTACCTCAAAGTATATGCATAACCTCAACTAATTTAATGAATTAACTATTAATCACTAAATTAAATCTTATTCAATCGTATTAAAATAAGACGTAAAATTTATTCAGTCAGTTATCGTATAATTGACTAATAAACTTAAGTGAAATGAGTTCCTAACTCAATTCCCAATAAATAACTCTCGTAACCAAACATATATCAAATATATATATGTAAAGGACTAATCAAACTGTATCGTATACATATAATTAGTTTTCTTTTTGGGTTTCATCCTATGGGTGTGACCTAAAGGGATCAGTTGATCACCGCCATCAAACGACAATAACGTCAAACTCTAGTCAGCCGAGCGTTACCGATTTACGTTAATCAACTGACGTGGAGTATCAAAATATACTAATCATGCCACGTATATTTCAAATGAGATTTATTATATAAATGCACTATTGTGGAGGATACTTACTCCAACAATCTCCAACTTGTCCGATACAAGTTGTGAATGTAGCGACACTATTGTGGAGGACTTCTACTCCAACAATATCTCCCACTTGTCTCGACAAGTTGTGTGCTACCGATTCTCTTGTCTCTTTTGCGTCACATCCTCCCACTCATTGCAAGGTGTCTTACAGGTCGCACTTGCAATTTAAAATTATAAGTAGAGTGGTTTTCTCGATCTGGGAGAGTAACTGTCTGACCGGAAAATCTACCAGAGATCTCTTCCGAGCGTGGCCACGCATTTCCAGTTATTACTCCTCGAGTGGCCCGAAGATGTTAATACCCAACGTGGGTGGACAGTTTCTGTTGAACCATCTTACACTGTATGATGCAGCTAACCATGACCCAGAAGTTGTCCATCGGCCTCCTTTCACGGCACGACCTAGGACAAAAACCAAAGTCAATCGGAAACTACACCGACTCAGGTAAATGGTCGCCAGTCTAAAGAATCGACTCATAGGAATAAAATAGAAATCCCCGCCACGACCAGGCTTCAACAATTTTGATAAGGGACTTTATTATGGTCACTGCCCGACAGAGTGTCTCAACAGTCTGTCTATGTAAACGACCAGTCATCTCCATGACCCCATGGTGCTGAACCAACCATCGATCGACTTACAATCTAGTCACTTCGAGACGTCACCTCAAATGAGTGACTAGGGACAAAACACTAAGTTCATCCTGTTCACTTGAATTGGGTTGAACTTTTCTTTCAACCAATTCGGATAAACAAAGTATTAAAATTTAGTCAAACTAAATAAGGAGTTTTTAATGAAACTCTAACAATGAATGCGATTATCTAATATTTGGAAAAATCGATACGTTATCAATAATTTCATATCTCATAATCTCTAGCAATTCAGGTACATATTTCAATCCCATTGAAATGACATGACTATCATGTTCAGCCTGCAAAAGCATAGCTAATGGATTAGCAATACTTGCATCTCTCCCATCGTTCTGATCGCTATTTCTTTTTGTCTACGTAATCTCATATTACATAAAACTTTCTGAGTACGTGTCTAGTTTTAAATCTAGACTTAGGACTCTTGGCCTAAAGGTAGCTCCCACTGTTTTACCAGTATCATGGGATAGGATATACAACTATAGGAACTACTTCTAGTCCCTCCAATACTGTCGAATCCAAGCTACTTTCATATGCATCATCATATGATGCAATGTACTCTATTTCTGTTGTGAAATCCGCAATGATAAACTGCCTGGAACAATTCCAGCGGATACATGACATTTATATTTGAAAATGTCATTCCTACGTGGAACCTTTCCAATAGTCTTTTCTGCTTGGAACTCTTCCAACAGATAAATCTTCTATAAAACACAGCCAACTCGTGATTTCAAATCACTTTGATTAGTTTGGAAACTGAAGTCTGTGTAACCCTTACACGCAACTCATTTTAAACTCCAAACACATGGAACATATCTTTTAGTCCTTCGCAAGTACTAAGGATGTTCATTATGGCTATTAAGTGACTTTCACTTGGATTTGATTGCAAATGATTCATCATGCTCAAAGCATGCGAAATGTCGGATAGAGTATACATCACAGCGTATATAATTTATCCCGCAGCGGAAGTAAAAGGAATCAATTATCATGTGTTCAACTTCCTTGAACTAGTCAAAGATCTTATCAATATAAGAATTTTGAGTCAACGCTAATATCCTTTTAGATTTATCTCCATAAATCCAGATATCTAAAAGATGTATTCTAGTTCTCCAAAATCTTCCATCATCTAAAATGATCAATATGTCTCCACATATAAGACTGGTGAAAACCATATTACTCCCACTAAACTTCATGTATAAACATAATTCCTCGAGATATCGAGAAATATTTTATGACATGATTGACACACCAATTCCAACTCTTTAGTGCTTACTTAAGACATCCTCTTAAGCTTGCAAATTACTTAGGATAGTTAGGATCTACGAACCCACAAGTGAATATAAAATATACTACCTCTTCTAGAATCGTATTCAAGAAGGTGGTTCTTGAGGTCCAATTGACATCATACTATTATGATATGCTGTAATCGCTAAGTATATTCGAATGGATCAAAGAATTAAGGTTGGTGCAAAACTCTTTGCCTACCAATTTATCTTAGAAAACATTTTAATGTTCATCCATGCAAATTTCGATTACATTGAAGAGGTCGTACTTCTTCAAGTAAAATTTACCAGGTCACATACCTGACCATCACGCATGGAGTCCATTACGAGTCGCATAACGCTAAGCCATAGCAAGAAGTTGGGACTAGAAACAGTCTTTTATAAGTCACAGATTAGAATTCATCACTTATTATTGTTTCTTCAAAAATTCCACCTGACCTCTTAGGTTCCGAAGAAACAAGTACTGAACAATCAATGAGGAAACGTTTTCCGGACCATATGCTCAGTTTGTGGCTCTTGAAACATTTTCTCCCACTCTGTCTTACCAAGAAATAATCGTATTTTTATTGAAAGACAGCATCACGAGTCACAAACGCTTTGTTCTCGTGGTCAATATAGGATTATTGAGCTCTTGTTTTATTCGGATAACTTATAAATTAGGTACGCTATCTATCCATATCGTATATGAATTAAATTCCGAATGTTTAAATGTGCTTTGATATTGTGGGAAAAGAGATAGTAGACAAAATAATAAGACAAAACCATATCGTATAAGGTTCTGTTTCTCTACGCAACAACACCTTATCTCATAATGTGTGTTAGAGAAATTAACTCGTGAAACTATTTCACAATACTTTTGGTGAAAATCAAAGTCAATACTTAGATATTTATAGTTACGATTTACTCGTAAGTCCTTGTCTAATACTCTTGGTGATTAACTACTTCACATTGAAGCTCTTTGAACTTTTCAAAGATTTCTCATAGTACCTCATTAAGTAGAATCAAATATAATATCTACTTAAATCGTTTGTAAATAAAGTGAAATAGTCATAACCATCTCTGGTTGTGTTTGTTATTGGACCACGCATATTCTAATGAAATAGGGCCAATAACTCACTAGCTCGATTTCCTTTTAAATAAAAAGGGCACGAATCATCTTGCCTTGAATACAAGATTCGCACGCACCATAAGATTCAAAATCAGATGGTTTAGGGATAGTTGTCAATACTAGCCTCTTAATGTGCTACACAATCCAGAATTAAGATTAGATTAGGGGCACCAATTTTGAGCCTTTTACAATCTATATGACAAGTAATTACTAGTTTAGGTCAAGAATATAATTACCTTTGATTGGTATGGGATAACCATTGACCAAGTATAGGCATAAAAAGATACAACGCTTGTTCTATTCACAAAAGTGAAACACTTGTGTCGTACACTAAAGTTGATACTATATTCTTTATTTAGAGGTCATGAACATAATAACGTTTATTAAAGTACACCTCTAAATCCAAAACTAGATTGATCATATTATAACTTTTATATGTCTTTATAGAAATAAAACTACAATAGTTATATTTCCCTTGTAAGTCGACATTTAATCATGGTTAATCGTCGCACGATTTATTACATGTATTGAATACATTGATGAAAACCATAATGGGTATCTAATACCCAAGAATTGCATTTAGCAAAATAAATGTCGATCATATAGATATTATGGGTGAAAATAGTACACCCAATTTCTAACTCTTTAGAAAACTTGGGGCAGATTCTTTTCTTGTGTCCTACACTGTAAAATAGAATCGTCAAAAGTTGGGTTCGACACCTTGCTTGGGTTTTGACTTTACTATTCAAAATAGTCTTGCCTTTTTCCCTTGCCTTGTGCCAAACTCGTGCCAACCTACTCTTGAACCTCGTCTTAACAATTAAGAATATAAACATCATTCTTAGTGCTCCCACTCACTTTCATGAATCTCTACTTAGACAAGTATATTAGAATTATTGTGAAGACTATTCTTCATTTCATTCATGGTTTTACCTTCAAAAGGATAAACCTTTCATGAAGTGACTACGGTATTTGGTTATTCACGATTTAAAATAAATCGATTAACCTAGTCGTCCCAACTGATTTGGCCTCTTTTGAGGTAAGCCTCGATAAGGAGCATAATGACGACATACCAAAATACAAATATTTTCTTTGGAGCAAAAATTGATTGTACCATTGTTATAAGAAGACGTTACTAAAAATCAAAACGTTTTTGACTAAGTGTGACTTATTCATATTACTCTTCATAAGAGACATTTGCAATGGTGAATATGAGGATCAAAAGATAAAAAATTCATTTTGTCTTTAGCTACGGTGGTTTAAACGGAGATTGCAATCAAAATGCTACCGTATAAAATAATGGAAACTCCTTTCCACGATTGAACGGATTTACATGTTCGTAGAAGGATAAATATTTGTCATTGCGCGAATAAATATGAACGCATAATAAACATTCATTGCTTATATATAATTTACTTGTAAAATAACTTTAAACAAGTCACTCATATAATGACCCCTCACGAAATTATATAAGTGATTCCAAGACCCATCTTTGGACAAAAATAGTCATCGTATGCTACCTTTATCTAGAAATGGTAAGTCAATACTTGACTAATTCTACCCTTAGAACTCTTGGTTGATGGATTTCAACTAAATCCATCTCCTAGTCCCAAGATAACGCTTATCTCGTTGAGTCCAATCCAATTTTGGCTTGTGATCGTATCACCCTACTTACCCGAGGTAAAAAGGGACCCACGAGCGTGGTAGCCCTAATGAACACGGGGTTCATAGGTGTTACTAATTGGTAAGGCTAAATCTCAATTTTTTAAGTTATGTGAGAGATCTTGTCAATTTTGTTATTAATTCCCTATAAGCGAACTAAGTCGGTGAATTTTGAATAACTTTGAATTGACAATCGAGAAATAAAGATGCATGTTGGCGATTTTGGCATGAGCGGAAAAATAAAGCAAGCAAATAATAAATCCTAGTATGGCCACCTAGCTAATCTAATTAACTAGTAGATTACAAAATCGGAAACCAACTCCTTGGCCCCTAGCCTCTTCATGGCACCGTCTTTTGGAACACCGACTTCGGGAATCTCCGTCTTCATAATAATTAATTACAAAAAGATACAAATAAAATTCCTATTATACATTTGATCTAAAAAATGAAATGAAATTATTACAAACGGCGATACGAGATCGCAAATAAAATTACAACCGAATCGGTATTCCCTTACATTACGGGTAATACCGATTAAAATAATCTAGGCCATACTAGGTACAACTTGCATTAAAACTTAAATAAATGACATTCATTCATTCAAAAATAACAACATAAATAAAATGCTGTAAAAATCATGCCAAAATCGCCCTTAACACTTATCATGCTCATTCTAGCTCGGTTATATGGATTTTATCGATTTTCACCCATTAAAAATCAATAATCAACACTTAAATCGTATTAAAGCTCAAACTAATTATCTAAACTGATTTAGAACTCAAAATTAGTCCCCACTAATTTTTTTTATATTTAATTAGTTTGAATTGATCGTATTTGCTAAATATAGAGGTTTTATCATAACATTTATGAAATAAACCCAAAATAAAATATAAAACTCATAAAACTTTGAAACCAAAAATTTTGTACATTCTGGAACATTTCCAGGAACTCTAAAAACCAGAAAAAGTTGCCCAAAAATTTGAATAAATTTTATGAACAAATAACTTAGTATTCAACGATTTTATCAAATAAAAACCATTAAATATAGTAAAATAGTGAAAAAAATTATAAAATTTTACCAAGATGATATAATTCATATTATAAAATGTACCAAAAATTTTCAAGACCAGAAAAGGACGTTTCAATTTTATGATCATAATAATCTCATTTTATTGACTTTTATCTTATAAACATCAATCATCATGCAAAACTTAATTAAAAGTCACAAAATTTTACATAAAATATGTACAACATGCATGTGAGGTCATATCAAAATTTCATGGACAGAAGCAACATGAAACTATTTTTAGTTAACTTTTAACATTAAATATGCATCTTAACATGATTTAAAGCCCATAAATCAAAATAAATAGCAAATTGCTCCATACAATCACCAAAGTTGACCACAACCATTTTGAGGTCAGTAGGTATGCATGCAAATCAAAAATTTCGTGCAAACCAACTTTGAACACAAATTTTTAATTTTACCCAAGTTATCGTATAACTCGATTTTAATGCTTAAAATCGACATGCATGTAACAATTGAGCTCTGATACCACATGAAAGTCCTAGAC
Organism: Heliosperma pusillum; assembly: GCA_022085475.1. Taxonomy (NCBI): domain Eukaryota; kingdom Viridiplantae; phylum Streptophyta; class Magnoliopsida; order Caryophyllales; family Caryophyllaceae; genus Heliosperma; species Heliosperma pusillum. The sequence goes on from JAIUZE010013494.1 coordinate 54,545, forward strand.
CTCTAATTAGACTCTTCTAATTAGTTCATTAAATTACTTTAACTTAATAATTTAGGATCTAGTTATCATGCATGCAAATATAAAAGCATAAATATAAAGATAAGATGAAATTTCCTTACAATGGAAATTTTCGGCCAATATGGGGAACAATAAGAACTTCTTCTTATTGTTCTTGAGCATGTATTTAGTGGATGATCCTCCATAAAATAACCTCCAAAGTAGAAGCTCTCCTTCTTGTTGCACCCAAGATTAAACCCAAACTAATCACTTAGTTTTTGACTAGAAAACACAAGTGATAATATGAAATACTATTAGATTTATTACTACTCTAGTAATAGGAAAAATATTAGTGTTTGAGAGTTTTTAGAGAGATGAGGATTTTAGAGTGATAAGCATGCAAAATAAGAATGAACTTGTGTTGTAAAATGAACAACAATATTGTCCATTTAAGGACACATGGTCCGGCCAAAAGAGAGCCCTAGTGGCCTCTTATTTTGCTTAAAATAATCTCATGCAAAATAGTTGAGTGTAGGAGTGAATAAGAATATGATCATGTGTCATAAACATGACATGATCACATGTTGTAGTGTGATACAAGAAACAACAACCATCATGTTATACACTACATGATTTCGGCCCCCACTAGTGTCATGTGGTCCATTTTGATTTTTGATATTTGTCCCACAAATACTTATAATCATATGCTTAATTATCTTGTATAATTAAGGGTTAATTTGATCATATAACAATTATATGACTCAAATTAATAAATAATATACACTTAACTTTAAGTGATATTTTATCATTATATCAATATATAATGGGTCCCACAATGCCTAGTTAGTTTATTTTACAACTCCTTGTAAATATAATTAACTAATCACCTCTACCTCAAAGTATATGCATAACCTCAACTAATTTAATGAATTAACTATTAATCACTAAATTAAATCTTATTCAATCGTATTAAAATAAGACGTAAAATTTATTCAGTCAGTTATCGTATAATTGACTAATAAACTTAAGTGAAATGAGTTCCTAACTCAATTCCCAATAAATAACTCTCGTAACCAAACATATATCAAATATATATGTGTAAAGGACTAATCAAACTGTATCGTATACATATAATTAGTTTTCTGTTTGGGTTTCATCCTATAGGTGTGACCTAAAGGGATCAGTTGATCACCGCCGTCAAACGACAATAACGTCAAACTCTAGTCAGCCGAGCGTTACCGATTTACGTTAATCAACTGACGTGGAGTATCAAAATATACTAATCATGCCACGTATATTTCAAATGAGATTTATTATATAAATGCACTATTGTGGAGGACACTTACTCCAACATATATGTCAAAGGATGAACTTCCTAAGTCTCAAGTGTAGAGACCCTCCTTTTGGATGCACCTAGACTATTCCAAATCTACTTCTTATCACACAATGCTAGGTGTGACAAGGAGCCTATTTCAGCTTATTATCACTACTACAATTAGTAGTACAACTTGGTGTGTGTATGAGAATGTAGTGAGAGCAACAACAACTTGTTCTTTTTAATTTTGTTGTGAGATAAGCAACTAAGTACAAGTTCTACTACACAACATTTTTGTGTGTTTAAGAAGAAAACACATTCTCTCCTTTTGGGCTAGGACATGTCGGCACTAGGGAGTGGTGAAGGGGACAAGCATGCTTGCTTTTTCCCTTACCCATGAAGCTAGTTGTAGGTGTAGGCATGCAAGTGCATTTAACATGTTCTTAGCATTTAATCACAAGTTGTGCTCATGCCATCCTACAACCACCTATGCCGGCCCCTTTTGGTTAATATGGATCTATTTTATTTTGTCAATTGTCATATGTGTGACATTTGACAATTAGCATGTATAAGGATCACATTTAACATTTAAACATAATCTTTTACCTAATAAATCATACTTAACATTTTAAGTGATCATATATAAACACATGTAGTAAAATGGTCTATATCAAATATACTTTACAATATTATTGTAATTATATTAACCAATTTGTCTTATCTCTAATGTTTCATAAACATCTTACAACTTTGGTAATATAACATTTAATTACCAAAATGCATTCTATTTAATCATATAATAATATGATAATTCTCATATATATAGATTGAACTTCTTCAATCCAAGGGGTCAATTAATCTATATCAATATATAATTAATTTACTTTATGATTTGGGAATCGTCCTTTCGGTGTGACCTCAAGGGATCAACTGATCACCATCGTCATACGACAGTAATGTCAAACTCTAGCAAGCCAATCATTACCGATTAATGTGGACCAGTTGACTATAACATTAATCATCCCTTTGTATTCTTTATAATGAGATTTAATTAAGTGATCGCACTATTGTTGAGAACATTCACTACAACAAGCTGAAGACAGGATTAGGGTCTTAGACTTAACAACACGACCAAGACAGTCAGAGTCTAAGCACAGATTGAACTGGAGGTGTTAAACAGGTTCTAGTCTATTAAGCATAGCTTAACACAGGTTAATAACTAGGCCTGGTTCAAACTACACACAATGCACAAGTTTGAGGGGTTGAGAATTGATGCCCAAAGGTTTTTGTTTTTCATTCAAGCTAAATCTGTCTTGGTTATACTCAAACAGCCTGTTATATAGGCATTACAAAAGATTGTGGCCCTTAGGATGTAAATCTCATCCAAGGGCCAACTTGAACTCACAACAACAAAATTAACTACTTGCAAACGTCTCCGAATGAGGACGAGCTTAACAGCTCTCAAGGACAGACAATGAAGTAGAAAAAACAGACTGAACAAAAGCAGGAAAAGTAAATTTGTAGTTTTCCCGAATTGGAAAATCTTCAGTTTGTCTTCATATCTGATTGCCTAGTTGCTTTGCTTGTTCTTGGGACTCCACAAGTCTTTATTTGAGATCACATAAGCCTCCCTCAACTGCTTGACAACTATCTAAAAAAAATAAGCGCTTCAACTAGACTTGCTTTGGAAAATTCACCATGTTTGACCATTTCTGAGCTCGGACTTTGGATGGTATTTTTCATAGACATGTGCTGGACCTTTGGAAAACTTATCCTGGACATTTTTGTAGTTCATAGGGTGGGCTTGCCAGTGGGCCATGGTGGGGCCTGGTAGCTTGACCTGATGTACCCTTAGTAGGCTGAAGAATGATTGATGCACACTGAGTAGCATTCCGTTTGGCTGTGTCTTGGATAATGGCATGAGATATAATCTGGCTTGGCTTGGTTTTGCCTTGGATAGAATTGGCTTGGCTTGTGGCTGGAGTTATGGCTTGCCCTGGCTCAATCATGGCCTGGTCATGAGGACCCTCTGGGTTAGCTTCTACGGCAACCTCCCCAGGTTGTAAAGGGCTTGACCTCATGCTCGGATCTTCTTCATCCTCTTACTCTCCATGGTAAGGGCTTAGATCCCCTATATTCAAAGTTATATGCACTCCACAGTCATCTGGCAGATCAACCTTGTATGCCTTTGGCCCTATCCTTTCAATGACTTCAAAGGGGCCATCAGCTCTTGGCTCCAATTTGTTCTTTCTCTTCGATTGGAACCTCTCCTTTCTGAGATGGATCCAAACCAAATCACCAGGGGCAAACCCCTCCTTGTGCCTAGGGACCTTTGCATTCTTCTTTTATGTTTTATTATCCCTCTCAATTTGTCTTCTGACAGTCTCATGAAGTTTAATCATCTGCTCCACTCTCTTATTTGCATCAAAGTTTACTTCTTCCCTGGGAACAACAGATAAATCAATAGGCATTAGTGGGTTAACTCCATAGACTACCTCAAAAGGACTGTGGCATGTGGCCAATGAAGGTGCTCAGATGAATGTAAACTCTGCATGAGCTAGTTTCAGATCCCAATCCTTCAAAGACTTGCTCACAATGCATCTCAGTATCCTTTCTAGTGTCTTGTTAGTCACCTCAGTCTTACCATCTGTTTGTGGATGGTGCGATATGCTGAACAAGAGCCTTGTATTCAACAGCCTCAATAATGTCTTCTAGAAGTAACTCATGAATTTTGTGTCCCTATCAAACACAATTGTTTTAGGCACATCATGCAACCTCATAATTTCTTCTGGATACAGCTCAGCAACACTTACTGCATCCCCAGTCTTCTTACAGGCTATTAAGTGAGCCATTTTGCTAAATCTATCTACCACCACCATCACAGAATCCTTGCCTCTTTGTGTTCTTGGCAATGCAACTATAAAATCCATACTCACATCCTCCCAAGGTATGTGAGGGACATGTAAAGGTGTGTAAGGACCTGCCTAGAATTAACTCTTGGCTTGTTGGCATAATGCACATCTTCTAAGTACAATCTGGACTTCCCCCATCATTTTAGGGTAATAGAATTGGTCAAGCAGGATGTCTAGTGTCTTTTGGACACCAAAGGGGTCTCCCAAGCCACTCTTGTTTCTTCACTCTAAGCTAGGCAATCTTCATTGAAGTCAGGATCATCTTTGTATAGCTCCATCATGAACTCAAACCCGAGGCTCTTCTGTTCCATGGTTGACAGCAATGTGTACCTCCTTGACAAGGCATCTGCAACAATGTTCTGCTTGCCTTCCTTGTATGTGCTTGAAGATGTAAAGGATTAAAGAAACTTAACCCACTTAGCATGCATGTGGTTCAACTTGTGTTGGCCACTTATATACTTTAAGCCCTCATGACCTGAGTGCAACACAAAGGGTTTAGGCTTCAGATAATGGCTCCAATGCATAAGAGCTCTGGCAAGGGCATATAACTCCTCATCATAGGTTGAATAGCTTAGATTTGCCCCATTTAACTTCTCACTGAAATAGATTACTGGCTTCTTCTCTTGAATCAGGACAACTTCCATTCTCACACCACTGACATCACACTCTACTTCAAATAGGCAGTTGAAATCAGGTAGCCTAAGGACAGGTGCATCACACAAGAGCCTTTTGATGTGTCTAAAGGCTTTCAGAGCACTCTCAGTCCATTTCAACTCTCCCTTCTTCATGCATTCAGTGATGGGAGCAGCAATAACGTAGCAATAGCACTGAAGCTCTGGATAAATCTTCTGTAAAATGAAACAAGGCCATGAAAACCTTTAACTTCTGTGATGTTCTTAGGGATTGGCCAAGACTGAACAGTAGAAAACTTGTCTTGATCCAGAGAGATCCCCCTTCCTAATACCATATACCCTAAGAACTTAACCTCTTCTGTTATGAATTTACATTTCTCCAGCTTTCCAAATAACTTGTTTTCTCTCAAAATTTAAAAAATGTATTCAAGCTGCCTCATATGTTCTTTCTGATTCTTGCTGTAAATTAGTATGTCATCAAAGTATACCACCACAAATTTTCCTAAGCATGGGCTGAGTACTTCTGTCATCAATCTCATAAAAGTAATAGGTGCATTTAATAATCCAAATGACATAACAAGCCATACATAGAGCCCATGCTTTGTTTTGAAGGCAGACATCCATTCATCACCTTCCCTGATTCTCACCTGATGATAGCCTTGCCTGAGGTCTATCTTTGAGAAGTCTTTAGAACCACTCAATTGATCTAGCATATCATCCAGCCTAAGTATAGGAAACCTATATTTGACCGTGATATTGTTGATGGCTCTTCTGACTATGCACATCCTCCATGTGTCATATTTCTTTGGTATTAAGAGAGCAGATACAACACAAGGACTCAAAGACTCTCTCACAAACCCCTTGCCCATCAATTCATCAATCTGTTTTTGCAGCTCCTGAGTTGCCTTAGGGTCACACCTATATGCAGACTTGTTAGGGAGTACAGATCCTGGCACAAGGCTAATCTGATGTTCAATCCCTCTCAAGGGAGGTAGGCCACTAGGCAGCTCTTCAGGGAACACATCCTTGAACTGGTTTATCAATGGTTCAACTTTTGCAGGAACCTCAACTTGCTTACCCTCATGGACCTCCTTTAATAACAAGACTAGAACTAGCAGTTCCTCCTTGAACTCTTTCACCATAGCTGCTTCAGATAGGAATAGGACCCCATTGAGGTTCGCAAACATGTTATGACTTCTATAGCTCTTCTGATTAAGTGGTAGGAGAGTTAGGTTGATCTTCTTATTTCCCTGCTTAAAGGTGTAGGTGTGACTCCTACCCTAGTGCACTAAGCTTTTATCAAACTCCCATGGTCTACCTAAGAGTAATTGAAAGGCATCCATTGGCAGTACATCACAGACGACCTCATCTTTGTATACATTCCCAATTGAAAAAGATACCAGACACTGCTTGTTCACCCTTACCTCATCTCCTTAGTTTAGCCATCTCAGCTTCTACGGTTGTGGGTGGGACTGACTGTTCAAATTGAGTTTTTTTACCATAGTAACAGATGCTACATTGGTGCAGCTCCCTCCATCAATAATCAAATTACACACCCTCCCCTGTATGGTGCACCTACTCCAGAAGATAAGCGACTTATGATCCTCTTCTAGGGGTGTCTGTTGGGAATGCATGACTTTCCACAACATTAAGGTCAGACATGTGTGAGGGTGTGCTAGGACCATGGCTTGGTCTGACTCTTCCTCAGGGGTCTCTTCTTTCTCTAGGACCTCCTCCTCCTTATATTGCACTAACCCTTCCTTCACCCATGTTTCTACTTCCATAATAGTCAGTGTTGTTTTTAGGGACAGTCTTTTCTGAAATGGCAATAGCCTTGTCATTGGAAACACTTGACCCTATTCTCTGTCATGGTGGTGTTGGGTTTCTGCCCCCATGATGCCTTTCCCTTTATCCAAGGTGGGTGGGGGTGCTGTTCTAGGTGTTTCAGTGATCCTAACACCACTATAAGCTCTGGTCTGAAATAGTTTGACATGTTTAGGTGTAGCAGGTTTAATCTTCCCCATTTTCTCAATTCTTAGAGACAGGTTAACAACATCATCATAAGACCAAAAGGGTTGCATTCCAACCTTAGCAGCAATGTTTTTGTCTAGTCCCTGTAGGAAACTATCTATTCTCTGTTATGGTTTTTCATTAACCTCACACTGCAGTGTTAACTGCACAAAGTCTCTCAGGTAGGCCTCAACAAGTCTCTCTTCTTGCTTAAGTTTAGACAGTTTAATAAACAAGTCTTAGGTATAGTCCTTGGTGACAAACTTACTCAACATTTTCTTCTTAAGTTTGGACCAAGATCTAAGGGGTTCTTTTCCTTCCTTAAGTCTTTGATGTTTCAAGTTATCAAACGACATAGAAGCATAGCCCTTTAATTTTAAAATAGCAATCTTAAATGACTTAACATCATTATAGCCTTTATACTCAAAGACCTTCTCAATTTTCCTAATCCATTCAAGTAAGTCATCAGTGTTTAAACTACCAGTGAACTCAGGGATTTCTGCCTTTAGGTGTTTGTCTGTATGCCTTTGGATGGAAGCCCTGCTCCTGGTGGAATCATCTGAGTCAGGATGCTCATCCTGATCTAGTGGTCTCCCTCTGCCTCCGGGTGGTGCCATTCCTCTCCCACGACCTCTTCCTCTGCCTCCAGCAACAAACATACAAGAGGTGGTTTCCTATAACTTCATCCAGGCTCCTATTTATAGTAGTAACAACTCCAGCTAGATCATGTTGGAGTAGGTGTCCTCCACAAATAGTGCGCCACATAATAAATCTTATTAAGGAATATAATTGGGATATTTATTGACTATATATATGATTAGTCAGTTGATTAACGTAAATCAATAACGGTTGGCTGACTAGAGTTTGACGTTATTGTCGTTTGACGGCGGTGATCAACTGATCCCTTTTGGTCACACCTAAAGGATGAAATCCAAATAGTAACTAATTATTTGTATACGATACAGTTAATTAGTACATTACATATATTCGATATGTACGAGAGTTAATTGTTAGAAATTGAGTTAAGAACTCAAATTCGATTAAACTTATTTTTCAATTATGCGATAATTGCTAATAAATTTATATCTTATTTTAATACGATTAAATAAGATTTAACTTAGTAATTAATCGTTAAATTACTAAATTAGTTGAGGTTTTGAGATAGAGGTAATTAGTTAATTATATTTACAAGGAGTTGTAAAATAAATTAACTAAGCATTGTGGGACCCATTATATATTGATATAATGGTAAAATATTACTTAAAATGTTAAGTACATATTATTCATTTATTTGTATCATATAATTGTTATATGATCAAATTAACACTTAATTATACAAGATAATTAAGCATATGATTAATAAGTATTTGTGGGACAAATATCAAAAATCAAAATGGATCAAACTAGGCCTCACATGGCCGGTTGGTATAGAGTTGGTAAGGTGATGATGGTTTCTTTTGTTCATGCTCACAAGTCACTTATGATTATGACATGAATAGTAACCTAAAATCATTTCATTCAACACTACACTCTATCACTTTGCATGTGATTAAAATAAGCCAAATAAGAGCCAATTTTGGCTCACCATGACAGGCCATATTGCCTATAAAAGGGCAATATGGTTGATCATTTTATTTGTTCAATTCATGCTTGTTTTTCTTACTTCTCTCAAAAACTCATCTTCTCTCTAAAAACTCTCAAATACTAATATTTACTAAGTATTACTAGTATAGTAATATATTCTAATATTAGTAGTATAATATCTATCTTATTATCTAGTTAATAATAAGAGTAGATTATTTGGGTTCATCTTGGTGCAACTTAGAGGAGATCTTCTAGTTTGGAGATTACTTGTGTTCATCCATAATTATAGCTCAAGAACAACAAGAAGGAGTTCTTGTTGTGCCCATATATTTTCCATATCAATGTGATGAAATTTCTTCTCTTATATAAATGTCTTTATATTTGCATGCATGTTGCATAGATAATTAAATACTAAATTAACATGTAATTTAGTAACTAATTAGAGGAGTCTATTTAAGGTCTATGGACTCTCATTTGGTATCAGAGCTAGCTTGTAGCATGCATGTTCATTTTGGACATTTTTATTAAAGTTATAAGATAACTAATAAATCAAAGATTTAAGTTAAAATACGATTCAGACGAAAATATTTGGTGCATGTATACCTACTGACCTCAAAATATTTGTGGTCAAATTTCGTGATTTTAGGGATTGATTTTCTATTTATTTTGATTTTTGGCGTTTAAACCGAGTTAACATGCATTTTATGAGTTAAAAGTTAACTAAAAATAGTTTCATGTTGATTCTGGCCATGAAATTTTAATATGATCTCACATGCATGTCTTAAATATTGTATGTAAAATTTCGTGACTTTTAATTAAGTATTGCATGTTTATTGATTTTTATACGATAAAAGTTGATAATATGAGATTATATTGTTTATAAAATTGAAACGTCATTTTCTGGTCTTAAAAATTTGTGGTACATTTTAAATTCCGATTTTGATTATCTTTGTGAAATTTCATAATTTGTTTCACTGTTTTACTATATTTAATGATTTTTATTTGATAAAACCATTAGATAGAAAGCTATTTGTTCATAAAATTAATTTAAATTTCTTGAGCAAATTTTTTTTTTATAGTTCCTGGAAATGTTCCAGAATGTACAAAATTTTTGGTTTCAAATTTTATGATGTTTATATTTTATTTTGGTTTTATTTCATAATTGTTATGATTAAACCGTAATATTTAGCAAATGAAATCAAATCGATCTAATTAATGACCAACAAAATTAGTAGTGACTAATTTTGAGTTCTAAAACAGTTTAGTTAATTAGTTTGAATTTAAATTAGATTTAAATGTTGATAGTGATTTTTAATGGTTAAAAATCAATAAATCCCGGAAAAATCGAGCTACAATGAGCATGAATAAATTTAGGACGATTTTGGCATGAATTTTGCAGCAATTTATTTGATTTATGGTTGAATGAATGAATGTCATTTATTTAATAATTTTTGCAAAGTTTGTACCTAGTATGGCCTAGTTATTTTTAATCGTTATTACCCGTAATGTAAGGGAATAACGGTTTGGTTGTTTTTTTATTGCGATCTCGTATCGCCGGTTTGTACAATTTAATAGTTTTATTTCATAGAATAAATGTATAATAGGAATTTGTATATTTGTATATTTGTAATTATTTTTAAGAAGACCGGTGACTCTCTCAAGACGGTGCCATTTTGGAAGGTGTTCCAAGTGAAGAGGCAAGGGACCAAGAAGTTGGTTTCCGAATTTGTAATTATCTAGTTAATTTTGATTAGCTAGGTGGCCATACTAGGATTTTATTGTTGCTTGGTTGCTTGCTTTATTTTTCGCTCATGCCCAAATCGTCACACATGCAATTTTATTTCTCGATTGTCAATTCAACGTTATTCACAATTCACCGACTTAGTTCGCTTATAGGGAATTAATAACAAAATTGACAAGATCTCTCACATAACTTAAAAATTGAGATTTAGCCTTACCAATTAATAACACCTATGAATCCCGTGTTCATTAGGGCTACCACGCTCGTGGGTCCCTTTTTACCTCGGGTAAGTAGGGTGATACGATCACAAGCTAAAATGGATTGGACTCAACGAGATAAGCGTTATCTTGGGGACTAGGAGATGGATTTAGTTGAAATCCGTCAACCAAGAGTTCTAAGGGTAGAATTAGTCAAGTAATGACTTACCATTTCTAGATAAAGGTAGCATGCGATGACTATTTTTATTTAAGATGGGTCTTGGAATCATTTATATAATTTAGTGAGAGGTCATTATATGAATGCTAAACTTGTTAAAATGTTTTTCAAGTAAATTAACAATGAATGTTTATATATTTCTTTTTGTTGTAGTTACCATATTCGCATAATGTCAACATCATCAAACGCTGCAACCTTGGGTAAGGACTCATGGTTGAGATCCGTCTTGGACAAGTGTGTCCTAAAGGATGACGGAAGTAACTTCGTTGAATGGGAGTCAACGATCAAGAGCGTCGCGTTATCCGATAACGTGCTTCGCTACTTGGTCGAAGAGCCCCCCCCCCCCCACCGAACCCGCGCCAAGATCGTCCGCGGTGGTTCGGGCCGAGTATGACCTTTATTTGAAGGTTGCTAATGACGTCAAGAATGTCTTGATTTGGTCTATCTCACCCAAACTCAAACTCCAATTGATATCTCTCAATGCAAATGCGATATTCCACGAGGATACGTCGATGTTTTCGCAAGCCCCTCAAATTCTCCAATATGAGGCAGCTACGAAATTCTGTGACACTAAGCTCAAAG
>JAIUZE010013495.1:0-13141 GCA_022085475.1 Heliosperma pusillum
CATAGCAAGCAACCTGTTCATCCATGAAAAACATGAATGCCACAGTCAGTGGGGAGTAACTCCGGGTTCTCCCAGCCATAACACATCAAACGTACATATAAGGAAATACCAAAGTAAAGCATGCATATATATATATATACATGTGAGTTGCAATAAGAATAGATAGGCAATACGAGATATAATGATAAGATCATATAGAAATCAAATACGTAACCATCATGTTATTCAAAGACTCGAGATAGACACTCTTAGGCAATCGAATACGCTCACTAGGGCTTGCATCTCACCGTTAGCGGTATAAGATTGATAAGATTGAGACTCGACAGACAAAGCAGTCAAGTCATGCGATGATTACACAAATCCAACATATTATCATCCATTCACGAACCAAGACAATGACGGTGTCAGTCATGCAATGACCATGAATACAATCATGAAATCACGCATTCAAGACAACGACACAAAGACGACAAATCTCACGGTAAATGAAACGCACTAGCATCGTGTACATGGCAAGTATGATTAAAGGCATCCACGGGATCACATTTCCCTGAACTCATACGCGATGCTTATGTAGACTAATTTCCTCCTGGTAGGAACGATAATTAAACGGCTCCTAATCTAAACCTGGCCAGATTCTCGGAATCACATTTTCCGATTCGAAATGCGATAAAGCGTTTCGCATCCAAGACTCGGGCTTATAAAATATATGCCGAGTACCCCAATTTCGGTAGATCAATTCACGAAAGAGGCGGAAACACAGCTCAAGCCTCATAACAAGCGGTACGCTACATGCAAATAACACCACCTCGCAAGTACACAACATTTGACGGCCGGGTCGAACAACGCATAGCGTTCAACTCCCAACAACGTCGTCGTATGCCCACTACACATGCAATTAAGCAGTAGGATACCTCTCCGTTCCGACATTCCAGCCTTACGAACGGGAAGGTAGCCAAGGGAATGAGAATACAAAGCACAATACAAAATAGTGCTCAAACCGACTCATTTGTAAAACCCGACTCAAAGTGGGAACATATCGAAAAACCGTCACAAAACATGTGATACATGCGAAAGAGATATCATATATCCAAAACATGAATATTATAAGACATTACGTAAAATTATACGATAAACCGATCATGCGAACTATTATAAATCACGAGTTTTAGAAGTTAAAAGAAAAATATACAGCCGTGTTCCAGGCCGGGCTGGAGACCGGCGGCCGGCTCAGAACACAGGGCAAATTCCAAAAACAGAGAAATGAGGTCTGGGCCGGTCAGTCGACCGGCGGCCGGTCGACCGGCACAGAGCACCATACCAAAAATCCATCTTCACTCACTGATGTGTTCCAGGCCGGTGGAGGGACCGGTGGCCGGTGGGCCGGCCTGGAGCACCTCATCATACAAAAACCAAGTTTTCCCAAAAATGTTACTGATGTGTTCCCAGCCGGTGGTCAGACCGGCGGCCGGTCGACCGGCTGGGAGCACCTCTTCACCCGTGAGCTTTGCTCACTTAACCAAATCAATCCAATTCTCATATATACTTCAAATAATCATCAACAATCATTATACATCATCAATATTCATCATATAACATCATTCATTAATCATAGCATGAATCCTAATCTTCCTAATCGTAATCTAATACGATTTTCTAGCATATAAACATGTAAAACACGTAAGTGATACCGAGTAACCCTTCACCGTTACCTTCTATGCGTCTCTAATGATCGTCAAGCTCCTCTTCTATAAGGAAATAGTCTTTGTCGGGATCTTGGAGGTCGCCACCTACAATTAGATCGTAAAAAGATGAATAAAGTTCATCTTGAGAAAGACGGAATGCTTAAAAAGCGAGAAAGACGATAATTTTATTATCAATACGGATAGAGGAAGGTACGGGAGGAAGAATAAGATAAACTTACGTAAATTCTATCGAGTAACGAAGAAACTACGCCAATTCTAAGATCGATATTCAAAGAGGAAAAGTTGCTTAAGGAAGAAGAAAGAAAGGTGTTTGATTTTTGTGTTGAAATGAAATATTAGGTTAAGGAGGGAGTAGTGTGAGTTATGAGAGAAAAAGTCAAAGACGATTTTCAAAGTCAAGAAAGTCAAACTTGACTTAAGACGGCTTTTTCATGAAATCTCGCAGAAATTCCAAATACGAACTCGGAAATTCTAAATTCGACTCGGAACTTAAAATTCTAATTTAAAACTTAAATTTACTGAAAAGCTTTCGTAAAATATTTCTACTAGAAAAAATAGGGTACATTTCCGGGTGTTACATGAATCTCCGACAGATCGAAGGTTCTATCACTCGTCTTGATCTCGAGAAATTCTTTCTCTAGAAACTTCGCACTAGCCGCAACAAAAACACGTTGTTCGGTAGGCGAATAAAAGTAATGACCAAAAATTCCTTTTGGATAACCAATAAAGTATGTCTTGACCGATCGCGGGCCGAGCTTATCCTCGTGTCTCCACTTGACATAAGCCTCGCAGCCCCAAACCCGAATAAAGGACAAGGTAGGGACTGTTCCCTTCCACATTTCAAATGGAGTCTTGTCAACAGCTTTAGACGGACTTCGGTTAAGTATAAGAGCAGCTGACAAAAGAGCATAGCCCCACAATGAATCAGGCACAACCGTGTGACTCATCAGGGATCGAACCATATCAAGTAATGTTCGATTTCTCCGTTCGGACACACCATTTAATTGAGGTGTTCCAGGTGGAGTTAACTGTAGTACTACACCACAGTTTTTAAGGTGTTGATCAAACTCATTCGAAAGATATTCGCCACCACGATCTGAACGTAGTGCTTTAATCTTTCTACCCAGCTGGTTTTCAACCTTATTCTGGTATTCCTTGAACTTATCAAAGGACTCACTTTTGTGCTTCATTAAGTAGACATATCCATATCTACTCAAATCGTCCGTGAAAGTGATAAAATATCTATAGCCATCTCTAGCGTTGATTGACATAGGTCCACACACATCAGTATGTATGAGTCCTAATAGGTCAGCAGCGCGCATTCCAACACCTTTGAAGGAAATTCGAGTCATTTTGCCTATGAGACATGATTCACACGTGCCAAAAGATGCATAGTCAAATGGGGAGATAGTCCCATTGTCAATGAGCTTCTTCACGCGTTTTTCATTTATGTGTCCCATACGGCAATGCCATAGATAGGTTTGATCTTTGTCACCAACCTTTACCTTTTTATTACTCACATGCAATATATATGTGGTTTGATCTAAAACATAAATCCCATTCATGGAAACTGCTTTACCATAAATCATTTCGTTAAAGGAGAAAATACAGCTATTATCCTTTATTACAAATGAAAAACCGTTTTTATCGAGAACGGAAACAGAAATAATGTTTTTAGATAAACTGGGTACATAGTAACAGTTATTTAAAAATAACTCAAATCCACTTGGGAGTTGGATTACATATGTTCCCACTGAAACGGCAGCTACTCTTGCTCCATTCCCCACTCGCAGGTCCACATCACCCTTTTCGAGAGTTTTGATGTTTCTTAGGCCCTGCAAATGATTACACAGATGAGAACCACAACCAGTATCAAGTACCCAAGTTCCGAAACTTGCATGGTTAATCTCAATCATATGAATAAAAGAAGACATACCAACAGGAGTGACGCGGCCTGCTTTTACGTCTTCAGCATACACGGGACAGTTCCGCCTCCAATGCCCAGTCTTGTGGCAATGGTGGCACTCCATGTTTTCTTTGCTCTTTGTCTTGCCTTGTGAGCTACTGCTAGTCTCACCAGGCCCACTCTTGCCCTTTCCTGGCTTCTTGAACTTCGGCTTCCCTACAGCTAGGTCGGCCTGAGCCTTGTCCTTACCCTTACCCTTGTTTGCAATCATGAGAACGTCCTGCTTCAGGCTCCCACTCAATTTCAGATCCTTCTCAGTCTGTATGAGAAGTGAGTGTAGCTGATGAGGATTTCTCTTCAAATCATTCATATAGTAATTTGCCCTGAATTGGGCAAAACCATCATGAAGTGAATGAAGCATGCGGTCAATGACCACGCTCTCTTTGATTTTGCAATCAAGTGCCTCCAGTTTTTCGAGATTCTCGATCATATCGAGAATGTGTGGGCTAACCGGTTGGCCCTTCTGGAGTTTCGCCTCAAAGAAGCGAGTGGTAAGCTCATACATAACGATCTGCGGTGCTTTTGAGAACTCGTTAGTGAGCGTGGTGAAAATCTTGTTTGCACCTTGGGCAATGAATCGTCTTTGCAAATTGGATTCCATTGAAAAGATGAGTACGTTCTTTATCGCACCCGCCTCCATTACGAAATCACTATAAGCAAGTGATTCATTTGCTCCTGCATTGGGGCCTGGGTTAGGCGGTAGTGGCTCAGTCAAGTACTTGAGCTTACCGTCAGCTATGGCAGCATTCCGTAATGATGCCTCCCAGTCCGCAAAGTTGGACCCGTTATTCTTCAGTCGCGTGTACTGATTCATATTGTCCATGAACATCTTAAGCCAGGATTCGCGTGCGAGCGTGGCACTTGGCATAGGGGCATCAGCATGTCCAGCCATTTGTTATAACAGTTTTATCGATATAAATGAATGCTACACTGCGAAAAGGAGATAAAACATAATAAGCATTTTCATCGTTTTAATTAAGTCTAATGCAAAACCGATTAATGCGAAGACTCTTGCATTTATACAATTGACCTCCCTCAAGTATTATATAAATGATCCCAAGACTCAATTTCTGTAAATTGATAAGCCAACTTCTTGGCTAATTCTACTTTTAGAATTCCTGGTCGATAAATTTCTGTAAATTCTATCTTTAGTCCATCATAATCACGAGATATTACTCGGACTATAATGTTGAGGTAAAATAGGTCAACACATACTACTTACCCAACGTAAAAGGGGTCATATGGAGAGTAAGGTCCTATATGCCTACCGACGAAGAAGGGGGTCATAGCAGTTTTCCCTATAAAGACTAATCTCAATTTTGGGTTTTAGAGGAAGGTCCATCAGCTTTAATTTTATTCATTTAAGTGAACGAATGATCTAGCATTAAGAGAATGAATAATTTAAGATGATAGCTTTTAGAATTTTGAGTGACATCTGGATGTCCATGATAATTAACATACAATCTATATGAGTCAATTTTCATGCAATTAAGTAGTAGGTGGTTTAGTTTAGGCGGAATATGATGCACTAACTATCATGCAAAAGAAAAACAATAAGAACGGAAAAATGAAAAACAAAGTACAAAGTCCTAGTGTGGCCTATCCTATCAAAATAGAACAAAAACACACTTTGGAATCCATCCTTATGGACCCTTGAAGCTTGACTTGATGTTCCATCTTGGTCCATGTAGCGGGAGTGAGCTATCCGATCTCCATCTTTGGTCTTCTCAAAAATACAATTTTTTCAAAATTACAAAATATAAACCTATTTACATTCTAATTTAAAAATTATAATTAAAGATTACAAAGGGGAGATTCGAGATCTCAAAATACATCAAAGACCATGTTACCATCATTACGATAACACAATCTACTAAGGCCACACTAAGCAATACAAATTACAACCTCTTGTAAAAATACCAAAATAATCCATTCATCCATTCATTCATTCATTCAACAAAATAAAATGCATCAACAAAATAAATTAAACATTCAAGACATAATTCATTAATTATGATGATTAATTTATCCAAACCACCTTTAAAATGATCAAAATTATGTGACAATTCCTTAATTGTACACAACAATTTTAATCAACCATAATCCAATTTAATTCATATTATCGGGTATAACATAAATTAAATTCAACATTATTTTAAACCTTTTTAAAATAATAGGGTATCTATCATTGTGAACTTTTTCACAACAATAACCAACATACATTATCTTTATAATGCAATAAACAAAACAAAAAAAATTTTAAAAAAAAATTTCACTATTCACGGATGAACAGTGTCCGTGAACAGTAGCATGTACCAAATTTTTTTTTTTTTTCTCGGTTTTAAATAAAAACAAAACAAACACAGATTAATCTTTTTAATTTGATCATGCTAATAAAACTAGATCGGTACAAACATTCAACGTCTAATCATTATTAAACATTGATACAAACTAGATGATTCAAATTAACCTTTTAAAATGAATATCTAAATCATGATTAATCGATTATCAAAATACTCAACTAATCATAATTGTTTTGTATATTCATATCAAAAAATTAGCACAGTGAATGTCCTTTAACATCCAAAACAAATTCCTTTTTCATTTCAATTTAATCCTCATTAAATCAAAACATCAACTAATTCATTATATTATTATCTTAACCAATTAAAACAACATATATGAATCAAAAAGGAAAAACAAGGCAAAAAAAAAAAATTCCTCACAGCTGAACAGTGTCGTGAACAGTACCAAAAAAAATTTTTTCCCCTGGCCGTGAACAGTACCAAAAAAAAAAACAAACCCTAATTTTTTTTTTCTTCTTTCAGCCGAAACAAAAAAAACAAAAAAAAACAAAACAAAAATTTCTAATCTTATATTTCATCAAATATGAAAACATATAAAATAATTTCATAGCCTATTCCTCTGATACCACTTGTGGGAAATATCGGTATACTTCCCTTTAAAATTTTCGGATTATAATGAAATTATAACTATATGAATTTCTAGTCATAAATGAAATTGCATAATATAAACAAGAGATTAAGAAATAACCTTCGGTCCTAGTAAAAGGCCTAAGAATAAATACCAAAGTAGGTATTCTCCTAATCGTTACACCCAAGATGGTTCAAGAAATGCCTTCGTCGTGCTAGAACAAATACCCAAAATTACTTCTAATTTTGTGTGTATGTAGATGATGAATATGAAGATGAATTAGAGAATTCAAAATCAGAATTTTTCTCCTCTTTTCACCTTGAGTGTGCCGTGAGATTTTTAGAGTAATTAGGGTTTTTTTTTTCCTTTTTATCTCACATGTGCCGTGAGATTCTAGAGGAAGGCTTGAAAAATCAAAACCCTAGTTTCCTTATTTATCTCAACCTATATTAGGTAGTTAGCATATATCATTTTATATATATATAATGTAATATGTATTCTAATTATTACTAGTAATGGACCGTCACATAAACCGAGTAATGCCGGACCAATACACTATAATAATATCGTGTAATACATATCCGCCAACTTAAATATAAAAGTTTACATTTAGTTTAGATCAACATTATATAGATTGATTAAATATAACATTTTATATTCAATTACCAGCTAACATTATTTAATCGTTATTAAATAATCGTATCATCATCACATTGACTAACCTTTTAGTCAAATACATCGACTAACCTTTTAGTCATTTAATAAGGCATCAATATGATTATTTTCTCAAATAATCACATCTCTCAAACACATCCTTTAGGTGTAACTTTTAGGGATCAGTTGATCACCGCCATCTGTATGACAATAACGTCAAACTTATCTAGCAAGCCAACCGTTATCGATAAACGTTAATCAACTGATTATAATACAAAGTATACCCTGTGAACCTTAGTTGTTATCACACTAACTGTGGAGGACACTAGCTCCAACATGGATGACTTGGCGTGGTTTGTTTGTCGAGTCTCTATCTTATCAAGTATATGCCACTAACGGTGAGATGTAAGCCCTAGTGAGTATATAGTTGCCTAAGGGTGTCTTCACCGAGTCTGTCTATAATCTGATACTTACAGTTTTTTACTTCATGCGCCTATATCTTAATATATTGAAATGCTTATTTATACTTCTCGTATTCAAATATATATATATATATATATATAGATATATATATCTATATATATATATATATATATATATATATATGTATGTATGTATGTATGCTTCTACATGTTTATTACCGTTTAAGTATGTTATTTGTGATATGGCTGGGAGAACCCAGAGTTACTCCCCACTGGCTGTGGCGTTCATGTTTCATGAATGAACAGGTTGCTTGGCTAGATTTTTGCTTGTTTTTGGGTTCGGGTGTGAGCTAGCGAGCGTTGGACTTGACGATTCACCTATAGACGTTCTTAGCTAGTTTACTAAACAACTTTTATGTTTGATTACGTTTTGAGAGACTATGTCTCTTTGTAGTATTTTATACTTTAGTTGGTATGTAATTGACATTCCTTCGGCATGTAGAAAGTTTCAAAAATATCGTATTTTCCGCTATTTAAAGCTTGTTATAATATATTTCCGCTATCGCTAGGGTTGTCACAGGGTACCATCATCTGCTACAGGCTACAGTCCTTTAGAGGTAGTGTATGGTATCAATCCACTAATGCCTATTGATTTGTCTAATGTCCCTAGAGAAGAAGTCAACTGTGATGCCAAGAAAAGGGTTGAGCAGACGATCAAGCTCCATGAAACTGTCAAAAAACAAATTGAAAAAGCCAATGAAATGTACAAGAATAATGCTAAGGTCTCTAGACACAAGAAGGAGTTTTCCCCTGGTGATTTAGTTTGGATCCACCTCAGGATGGAGAGGTTTCCATCAAGGAGAAAGAGCGAGATGGAGCCTAGAGCTGATGGTCCATTTGAAATCATTGAGAATATAGGGAAAAATTCTTACAGAGTTGATCTGCCATGTGACTTTGGAGTGCATGGAACTTTTAATGTTGGGAATCTAAACACTTCCCATGGAGAGTCTGAGAATGAAGATGAACCAGGCTTGAAGTTAAGCCCTTTTCAACTTGAGGAGGTTGAATCAGAAACAGAACCACGGGATCCCTTTGATCAAGCCATCAACCAAGCCACAGTCAAGCAGACTAAGACACACCCTACAACAGCCAGCAAATCAGCCAACTTTTAAGTCGTCAAGAGGTACACCGGGTCCATCCGTCAACCCCCACCTTGGCCACCTGCCAAGACCACATGATTGTCAACACATTTGTCCATGAAGGTTTTCCCAAAAGTTCAACACAAGTCTATCAAAATCAGCATTCAAATGACAAGGTCTAGTAGGAGTCCAGCTGGGTATTTTCAAGTCCACTCCAGCTGAGGCTCCTCTTTTGCATTATGTTAAGTATCAACATGAATAAGGAGGTCCATGTGATCATAGTAGCCCTTAATGAGTCTCAATAACAAGGCAAAACAGCCAGACAAACACAAGAGAAGACAAACTGAAATCTTTGCCATTTTAGGAAAACAACAAATCTGCTTTTCTGCTTTTGTAACTCGGTCTTTTTTTGCTTTACTGTCTCTACTATTCAGTTGTTGTGCTTGTCCTCGTTAGGATACTTTATGAAGTAGTAAATATAGTAGTTGAGATTGTTTTGGATCCCTTAGATGTTACATGCATCCAAGGGCCAGCTTTCTTTTGAAGTGCCTATATATAACATGTCTGTTTGTGATTGTAAAATTCAGAATATTTGAATGAATGAAAAAAAAACCCTTGGGAATACATTTCTCAACCTTCAAACTTGTGCATTATTGTAGTTTGAGATAGGCCTAATTACTATTTTGTGTTTAAGCTGGGAGTGGTAGATTAAAGTCTGTTTGGCATAGTTGAGTAGCTATGTGCTTGTCTGTGAGTTATGTCAATTGTGTTGTGCAAGTTTAATTCTTGAATCTTGTGTTAAGTTGTGGATTTGAGGCTTAGATTTGTTAATTTATTTAGTTGTCTTCTTGTGTTAAGCCATGAGAGTCAATTCAATAGCTATATCCTTGTCCTGTTGAGTTACATTGCTGAGTCTCTGTCAGTGTCCAATTCTGACAGTTTGAGTTTCTAATTGTGTTTAAAATAGCAATTCATCTTTTAAAATCCTGAAACATGAAAG
Organism: Heliosperma pusillum; assembly: GCA_022085475.1. Lineage (NCBI taxonomy): Eukaryota > Viridiplantae > Streptophyta > Magnoliopsida > Caryophyllales > Caryophyllaceae > Heliosperma > Heliosperma pusillum. The sequence goes on from JAIUZE010013495.1 coordinate 9,822, forward strand.
CGTAGTAGCTAACATCCTAAAAATACTTGTCATAAATTTTCAGAAATTGTTAAGTTCATTTGCTATTTTTAAGATCAGTCTAAACCCTGGTTGCATTCTTGCATTCCTTGGGGGTTTACACTGCAGCTTCAGTATGAGTGAATTGTCATTCAACTTCCATGGACCATGTTTCAGCACATTATTCATTTCCATTTCTGAGGAGAACCTTAAACTAAACCAACCTTGTTTGAAATACTGAATTATGGGCTTAGCAAAACTTCCCCAATGCTTATCCACAAAGTCACTCATCTGTTTCAATGTGGGTTTCATACCAATCACATGCCCCTATTAATGTGAATTGCTAAATTTTCATTTCTTCTTGGAAATCCTCTAATACACTTTCTGGAACACCAAACTAGGGGTTGTTGCAGGAATTAGAAAACAAACAAGTAAGCAACTAAGACAAGATAGCAAACCATGTATTCAACACTGTCAAGACAAGCACAGACAGTCTCAAATGCAGTGAATCCTAAGCAAAACTCACTCACCAAGACTAGCACAAGTGAATGACTCAAGCTTAGGCCAACAAACTACGACTAGCACAAGTTTGTTGAGGATTTGAGCTAACCAAGACTGGCACAGGTTAACAAATGATAGAGTAAGAACTATGGTTTTTTCATTCAAGCATTCTGAGTTCTGTTTACATCAAAAGGCTCTTTTTATAGATCATTACAAAGGATCTCTACCATATAACATAAAGCTACATCTAAGGGCTTAAAATGAGCCTTACAATGACAACAAAACAGATACAAAAGTCTACTAATAAGAAGAGCAAAACAGATTGCAAATCCAACAGAAAAAGCAACTGAAAAGCAAGCTTGTCCCTTTCCTGAAATGGCAATGTGAGCAGTTTTCTCTTGGGGCTTGTCTTGGCTGTCTGGTACCTCAAAAGGGACATTGAAAGGGACTTCTAGGGTCTTCTCAACGTCCTTATTAATACTACTAAAGGTCACACAAAAGTAAGATGCCTTTGAACACTTTGATGGTCTTGAAACCTGTCTGGCTTCTTCAGGATGACTGGCTGTCTTGTGGGCTGTTTTTCATGATCTTCCAAGGATAATTAGGAGAACTTATCCTAGACTTTTTTGTAACTAAGGACTTCAACTTGATGGGAATAGATTTTGGAGCCCTTGCTATGACAGTTGTTGTAAGATATCTGGTCTTGAATGGCTGCTGGTCACTGTGGTTCTCTTCTGATTCTGACTGACTTTGGACCTTGTTGTCCTGGCTGTTGTGTGGGTTGCTGTTGTTGCTATTTGGTCATGGCATGTTCTTGTTGTTGTGTCATGGCTTGTCTTTGTTGTTGTTGTTGCTTGGTCAGGGTTTGTCACTGCTTGATCATGGTTGGTCTGAACTTGGGCATGATTGTCTTGGACTGTTGCTTGGCTATCAAAGCTTGGTGCTCCCCTAGCTCCTGCTTCATCCTCCCCTGGTTGAAAGGATTTGAGCATTAAATCCCAAGTGCTCTCTTCTTCACTGTCATAGTAAGGGCTGAGATCTCCTATGTTGAATGTGCCATGAACCCCATATTCCCCTGGCAAATCCACCTTGTAAGCATTGGCTCCCACCTTCTCTATGATTTCAAAGGGCCCTTCTGCTCTGGGCATGAGTTTGTTCTTTCTTTTGCTCGGGAACCTTTCTTTCCTGAGGTGTAACCACACCAGATCACCTGCCTGAAACTCTTTCTTTCCTCTTGGCACCTTGGCTTTGATTTTGTATTGCTCATTAGCCTTCTCTATGTTCCTTTTAACCTGCTCATGCAGCCTGAGCATCTGTTCCACCCTCTTCTTGGCATCATAGTTCAGTATTTCTATAGGCACATTGGACAGCTCTATGGGCATGAGTGGGTTGCTGCCATAGACCACTTCAAAGGTGTAACAACCCGAAAAATACCCAATTTTTCTAGTAAAAATATTTACTAACACTTTTCAGCAGACTTAAGTTTTTAAAATAGAATTTATTGTTCCGAGTCGTATTTTGAAATTTCGAGTTCGTATTTGGAATTTCTGAGAGATTTCATGAAAATCCCGTTTTTAATCATCTTTGACTTTTCTTGACTTTTAAGTCGTCTTTGACTTTTCCTTGACTTTTTAAAGTCGTCATTGACTTTTTCTTGACTTTTAAGTCGTCATAAACTTTTCTTGACTTTTAAGTCATTTTTGACTTTTCTCGCCTTTTAAGTCGACTTTGACTTCCGTTGACTTTTCCCGACTCGTCTCATAAGTATGAAGACCGAAATTTTATTTAAAAAAATAATATTTTTGATTTATTTTTATTTAGATTTATTAAGATTTATCATAATTTAATATAATTATTGTGAATTTATTCGGAATTTAAAGAATAACGTTTACGGTTTTAACCGAACGTCATTTAACTATTCCCGACTCATCGTAAATCCCGTAACAAAATCGAAACTCGACTTTGGCATGAGTCACACGCCCATGTCATCGTTTTCCACTCACTTGCGATATTTTAATTGTTTCGATTAAACTAATACAAATATCTAAGATATTTGTAGCTTTATCGATCCGTCAACGGAAATTACGCAAATCGTTTACAAAACAACCGACAAGCCAACATCACACGGCTCCTTCTCCCTCTCTTGACCTTGATATTTTTCATTACTTTTGGATTACAATACGAATAGCTTGATATTTAATTTACTTAACTTAATATTTAATCATGCCCGTAATATAATTATTAACGCGAGTCAATTCCGTAACAACAATTTCAAACCGATCCGTCATTTTTCCTCTATATTACACTTCTCACTCACCCAATCTTACTCACTACCCTTTTCATTTACATAAATGCAAATTAAGATCTATTAATCGTTCTTCATCGTTCTTCCTTCGTTCTGAGCTTCTTCAGCCGTTCTTTCGTCGTTCTTTGAGCAATCATCATAAACCTTCATTTCTTAATTAATCCGTCCTAACTTATATTTCTAGAATCTCCTCTTCGCTCTCCATCTTCTAGTACGGTTTATTTTCAATTCCGTCAAAATCGTTTTCAACATTTAATTTATGGAAAATCAAGTTTAAGTTCTAATAATGTTTTCTTGTCATTTCTTATAGGGGAAGATTTTGAAGACGAGTTGGGAGACTCGTATATTTTGGGTGAAGATTAGTAGGAGGGTTTCTTGGTTTATACTTCTTATTTTGTGCTAATTGACTTGTCTAGCTAAGGTAACGATTCCGAGTTACTCGACGGATATATGTTACATAGCTTTTATTTCTTTAGTTTTTGGTTCATCTTTAGTTTTGGTTCATATTATTATGATT